>WNWK01010597.1:0-69368 GCA_009830355.1 Cherax destructor | reverse complement strand
AAAGAGCAGGTTAGCATACAGGAAGAACCTCCTGGGAGGTTTGATAAGGGAACCAGCCGGGTGAGAGAAGAGGAGGCACCTCAGGACAGCGCAAACCCTCCAATTCTCCGGCGTTCCAGCAGAGTTGTCAAACCTCCAGATAGGTTGGATTTATAAGTTGGATAATATAATGTAATTTAGGAAAGGAGGAATGTAAGGGGTTGGGAGCAGTAGGAGGATTGAATACTATGTTTGTTTGGTTCAGTCATTTATAATTGTTTTGTTATTGTTGTTGTTGTTATGGAGCGGCCCTGGAGAGTACATTGTTATGGTTACTCAGCTTTTCAATAACCTACAACCACTACATTGTGGCTCATCTAATTTTATGTCAATTTCTTCATCAGTAAAAATGTATGTAAGATAGTTGGCAGCCTTATGTTTAGCCCCTAAAAGTTTACGAATCTTGCTCCAAAACTTTGCAGGTTGACATTTATACTGGTTTGCTTGATGAACAAGATATTTCCATAATTCATTCTTATGCTGGGAAATCAAAGTAATTAGTTCTCTCCTCAACCTCTGTTGTACAGCCCGTGTGGGTTGGTTTGTGAGTAGATGTCTGTTACATTCACTCTGATAATTCTTCATGCAGTCACGTATTTCGGAAGTAGGTTTATATTGTCGGTATAGTTTTGATGTAGTTTTTTGACAAGTCGCATGAGTTGCCTCTAGTATACGATCATGCAAAGAGTGTAATGCTTCATCAATTGCAGTGACAGGCTGGCCATCAAGCGAGATGGTATCATCATGGCCCAGGTATTCCCTGAACGGGTCAAATCCCAGAGAGTTTAAGTTAATTTTTGGAGGAGTGGGAATCCTAAACGGTGACACCTGCTGAGTAATGATAACTGGAATGTGATCGGAACCCACATCGCCACCAGGTGTGACCCTGCAGTGGTAGAGGTCGCAATCTCTATTGGTCAAGACTATGTCAGGTGTCTCCGGACGATGGCCTACAAATGTTTTAAAAAAAAGTCCTTGAAATAATAGGTGTCGCACTGTCATATTAAATAGCTGTTGACCCTTCAAGTCACCCAGCTGATGTCCGACTCCACAGTTGAAAAGGGCGGGGTGATGGGCGTTAAAATCACCAGCTAGGATAGTGGGAACATTTCTACTGAGTAACCCATGCAGGGGATAGAATCTATATATGACTGCTGAGGAGGAAATAGGCAGTTGCAACTATTAACGGACCATATGAGGTCATTTCTATAGCAAGAATGGTATCTTCGTCAAAGTGTATGGGGCGAAAAGCATACCCTATTTTAACTAGGATGGCCACTCCACTGTAGGGCCCTCGAGATTTCTCCACAGTATAATACCCACATAACTTAATATGTTGGTCTTCCCTTACTGCTGTCTCATTTAGGAGGATTATATCAGGGTTGTGGTTACACAATTCAACATCAAGGGGGAAACGGTTGTTAAAGAAATGTTTTATATTAACTTGTAAAAAATTTATTCCCATTATTTCTTGTAGTTCGCATTTGTCTGGCGGATTTAGGGATAGTTCCGGAATTGCGAGTGCAAGGTCCTTCAGAGTACACATTCTCCCTACTCGATTCATCAGGGGAAGAAGCGTAGTTTTGAGTACTTTGTTGCGTATTGACCATGACCCTTTCCTCACTGGAATTAGAGATATCTAAAGAAGCATCAGAGTCCTCCGACTCATGAGGTGTGTTAAATCTATGTACTGACCTCAAAGATCCTTCATGGGAGGAGACATAGGTTGCTCCAAGGAAGCGTTCAACAGTTCAATAGAAGTATTGTGTGGAGGTACTTGTATTACAGGGTCAGCTTCAGTAGCGGTAGTTTGAGCACCATTGTCTGGTGCAATTACATGGTTAGGTATTAATGAAGCAGGTTGAGTTGTTACTGGATCTGACATTACAGAAGAGTTGAGAGTGAAGGAAGAAGGTTGCTCATGTGTGGGAATAGTGGAAGGCACATACGTCCTATCTTGAGGAGATTGGTCCATAATCAACTGTACATTATTTGGGATTATTATGGGATTAATCCCATTGGCCACTAACAAGTCATTGAATATGGAGGAACAGAGTTTAATATTGTTTCCAGCAATCTCCTTGGCCAACATGAACATAAGAGTACCTCTCTCTTCCATAGAGGACCCAGGAGATTTAGGGAGTGGTGCTGACCCTTGAACTTGAGACACATTAGGGGGAGAATGGGGTGCTGCAGGAGGGGCAGAAGTCCAAACATTGGAACTGGTAGAGGTGGCTGAAGGAGGACCATATGATCCAGGGAGGTTTGCAAATGATTCTTGAGACATTGTTGGAGGTGCTTGAGTAGTGTGTTTTGCAGAAGTTGCCTGTTTCTTGGCCTCTAGAATTTTCTGAATTGCATCTTTCCTAGCAGGACAGTTTGGGGAAACAGCATGATGTTTCCCTTGGCAAAGGACACACTTAGGGTTATTTCGATTAGTACAAACTCGAAAAACATGTTCACCAGAGCATATACTGCAAAGAGGTGTCTGCCACATTTATTAGAAGTATGTCCAAACACATAGCATTTAAAACATTGCATGACATGGACATATCTCTCTAAGGAGATTTGATCAGGAGTGCATCTGGTGCTAAAACACTTGAAACCATTATGACATAGGTATTTGGCATCCTCTGGAGTTTGCAGGATTAATTTGAGTGTTTGTCGATTGTTGGAAGACTGAGAAAATTTGTTCGCCTTGAACCTGGAGTTTAACTGGAGAGAGTTCCAGGGGTCAACGCCCGTGCGGCCCGGTCTGTGACCAGGCCTCATGTTGGATCAGAACCTGATCAACCAGGCTGTTACTGCTGGCCGCACGCAGTCCAACGTACGAACCACAGCATGGCTGGTCAGGTACCGACTTTAGGTGCCTGTCCAGTGCCTGCTTGAAGACAGCCAAGGGTTTGTTGGTAATCCCCCTGATGTATGCTGGGAGGCAGTTGAACAGTCTTGGGCCCCTGACACTTATTGTGTTGTCCCTCAACGTGCTAGTGGCACCCCTGCTCTTCATTGGGGGGATGTTACATCGCCTGCCGAGTCTTTTGCTTTCGTAGGGAGTGACTCTCGTGTGCAAGTTTGGTACTAATCCCTCGAGAATTTTCCACGTGTATATAATAATGTATCTCTCCCGCCTGCGTTCTAGGGAGTACAGGTTTAGGAACTTCAAGCGTTCCCAGTAATTGAGGTGGTTTATCACAGTTATGTGTGCCGTGAAGGTTCTCTGCACTTTTTCTAGGTCAGCAATTTCACCTGCCTTGAAAGGTACAGTTAGTGTGCAGCAATATTCCAGCCTAGATAGAACAAGCGACCTGAAAAGTGTCAACATGGGCTTGGCATACCTGGTTTTGAAGGTTCTCATGATCCATCCTGTCATTTTTCTAGCAGATGTGATTGCTACGGTGTTTATGGTCCTTGAAGGTGAGATCCTCTGACATGATCACTCCCAGGTCTTTGACATTAGTTTTTCGTTCTATTGTGTGGTTGGAATTTGTTTTGTACTCTGATGAAATTTTAATTTCCTCACCCATGGGACCATTTACCACAGAGATTGCATGCAATCCAGGCATGACTTCATCTGCTGCCCTTTCTGCAGACTACACAGATTTTCATGGTGGTGGTCAGTTACAACACTGCAACAAATGCTTTACTTTGTCTGGGAAGTCATTGGGAGCAAAGTTTTTCTCCTCTACTGGTGGAGTGGATAGACTCGGTGGAGTGGCTGGGCTCTCTCTCTGGTTGAAATAGCACCGACCCACTGGTCAGGTGACAACTCATTCTCTACATGATAATATTGAACCAGCCACACCACTAAGGGAGGACACGTGAGTTGGTTCTACGAGAAGGACACGGCATAACTGCTTAACCTTAAACAAACTAGATCTGATAATATTGACTTGAACAACAGAGTACATGAACACATGAACAGATGCTTGTACCCAGGGACGTATTGTTGCATTAGAATTAACGTGCAAACAAGAAGGAGGGTTGTCATCAGGTTTGTTCCACTGCATCCCCAAAAATATCTTCGTCGAAAGCATGTGAAGCAACATCATCAACGAGACTGTCATCCTCGAGACTGTATAAGGCATCGAAGGAATTGTGAACGGGGATAGAGTATTCGTTATCAGCTGCTGTCACCACTGGACGGGTTGACTGGGGCGCTCGGATTTCCCTGAATTTGAAGAACGAGACTGGTTCTGGTAATTCTGAGAACCACGACCTCTATTGCCTCTCCTGGTTCTGCGGTAGGAACAACCACGGAAGGATCTATAGTACCTACTATTATAGAGAGCATTACACTCAGACGTATCATGGCCATGTATTCTGTGGAAGGTGCCGAACGGCAGGTTGGTTTGAGAGTTATCGTCAGTACGACGCTTTTTACTGGCCTTGGATGACAGACGTGACTGACTTATATCAGGACCTTTCGTTGTTACACAAACCAGGCAGGGGGAGCTGAAGAATTCATAAAAGTAGTTAATGTAAGTTTGATGCTTGGAAAAGTACCAGGAACACACACGTACATGGACAAGGACTGCGAGTGGTTCCATATTTACAGTTGGGGGGTTGGAAGCAGGCGGCATTAATTCCTTGATAGTTCCAAAAGTTGCCAATTTACAAAATTCTGTGAGAAATTTCGATAAGCGAATCGCAAACTCCCTTAGTGATTCACCTGGCATAGGTGTTGCAATCACTATTTCCTTAAGTATAATATATGGATCGGAATCTGCCACTGACCACTTGCATTAAAAGAAGCTTAACAATGTCCACAGCAGCTGGCCATCGAGCAAGACTTTCTTTTGCAATCCTAATAATACTTTCTGATGATGGAGGACTTTCCACCAGTGCAAGATAAGATAAGATTTCTTCGGATTTTTAACCCCTGAGGGTTAGCCACCCAGGATAACCCAAGAAAGTCAGTGCGTCATCGAGGACTGTCTGTCTTATTTCCATTGTGGTCCTTAATCTTGTCCCCCAGGATGCCACCCACACCAGTCGACTAACACCCAGGTACCTATTTTCTGCTAGGTGAACATGACAACAAGTGTAAGGAAACACATCGAAATGTTTCCACCCCGCCGGGAATCGAACCCGGGCCCTCCGTGT
This sequence comes from Cherax destructor, assembly GCA_009830355.1. Taxonomy (NCBI): domain Eukaryota; kingdom Metazoa; phylum Arthropoda; class Malacostraca; order Decapoda; family Parastacidae; genus Cherax; species Cherax destructor. The sequence goes on along the minus strand of WNWK01010597.1, from coordinate 64,223 downwards.
GTGAATCGAGAGCCGCCTGGTGGCTAAAGCTGTAGCAGTAAATAGGCTGGACAGCAGTAAACTGCTGGGTATGGGGTCCATAATAAAGATATTAAACTAACTAGACAGTAAACTATCCCTCAACGTTATTTACCTTGCCATTGAATAAGGGCAAAGTATCAAGAGGGTCACAAGAAAAACTATATTGTCTCGGAGTTAGTTGTGGTTTATCAGTATAATTCAAGTAAACAATTTAACATAGTTATTCAAGTTTGTTGTCAACATTAAACTCGAAAAATGATCTTCATAGAAAACAGGTATTATTTTTTTATGGGTAACAATTATAATTATAATAAACTAATTATATTTTCATAGTTTTAAAATGTTGTTTGCAGTTTATTTAAATGTTTTTAAAAGAAACTAAATAAAAATAAATTATACTATTTGTCTGTTGAAAAATTTATTAATGCTACAAAGCATAAAAAAGCATTTACATAATAAATCATGATACCTTTTTAAATAATTTTAAAGTCTTATTTAATAATGTGGGAAGTCGAGGATATTGAAACTTCATAACTTTGCATTTGGTTATTTTTAAAAGCCCCTTATTTTTTTTAAAAAAGGGGTTAAAAATACATTAATATATACTTAAGTTAGAGGGAAGACGGGAAGGTATAGGAAAGAGAACAATACTTAAAAAAAATTCTCTTACGGAAAAATAGTGTATTAACATGTTGATGCAATCAACTTGTTTCTATCATATTTCTAATTATCTTTTTCCAAAAATATTTTTTTGTTCTTGCTGTCATCAAGAGGACATGATGCCATGTGTTGTTTTCCTTTTTTTTTACTCGAAAAATTACGATTTTTTTTTTATATATTTTATTTAAAACTTCTTGTACAAACGTACATACATAGTTAGGTATACGTATATAATAATACTTAACAATTATACTGGTAATAAACAAGAACTCTACATTGTCACTACACAATCCACGGAATAACTACATCATACATAATGGAACTAAAACTAACCTAACACAGGAGACATCATTCCCAGCCCTTCTAGGGCAGGGAAGGTGCTAGAGCCAGAGCTTGCTACCATCTGCAGCTCACAAGACTGCCATTACCATGGTCTTCCCTGGGGCGTGGACAATTACCACATTGGGCCCTGGGGCATGGACAATGGCAGACCAGAGGCCTAGCTTCTCCCTACGAGCCCCGTGAGGGCAGGGAATGGGGCTAGGCCTGGGGACAGTTGGTCCCAGATGATGAGGAGGAACTTGTACCTCCTCCCATGGGAGACATAGGTCTCAGACACTCTCACGACAGGGAGCCAAGGCCGGGTCACCATCTGGACAAGACCCGGACCGGGAGAGTACCGGCGAATCAACAACAACAACCTAAGACCATTGACAACCCACCATGCCCAGCCCTTCTAGGGCAGGGTAGGTGCCTGACCCAGAGCTTGCTACCACCTGCAACTCACAAGACTGCCCTTCCCATTAGCCTCCTTGGGGTGGGGAAGATGACAGACCAGAGAGGCCTAGCTTCTCCCTACGAGCCCCGTGAGAGCGGGGAATGTGGCTAGGCCTGGGGACAGTTGGTCCCAACGATGAGGAGGTACTTGTACCTCCTCCCATGGGAGACATAGGTCTCAGGCACTCCAAAGACAGGGAGCCAAGGCCGGGTCACCATCTGGAAAAGACCCGGGTCAGGAGAGTACCAGCGAATCAACAACAAACAACCTAACAACCTACACACTGCCTCTTAAGGACAGTGCTACACAAGACAAAGGTTTATACAATAAAATAAAAATCATGATGCAAGCACAGTTGCCGCTAATATATGACACCTCATCCCCAAATCTTCACTCTTCCGAAAACCCCACCACATACGCCACCGCCCTCGCCACTTCCTCCAACACCCCCACATCCAAACTGAGCGCCCTCAACACGGACATCCTCCTTCCTTCCCCCACCAGCTCTAAAACTCGACCTATTCATTCCCTGAGCCCTGCCAGGCCCTCGCAAATATACACGACGTGAAAAGCCCTCTCCTCTCCATAGAACCTACATCCCCCTTCCTCCACCACCCTTCTATTCCTTAGCACCTCACCTGACGGTAGGATGCCATGGAGAAACCTGAACATCACCTCCCTTTCCCTAGGCTGAATCCTCAACTTCCGAAACCTGTTCCAAATCCCTCCCAATCATACACCGGGTACAGCCCCACCACCGGTGCTACTACCCTTCCCAATAAAACCCTATACAACACCTTCACCCATATCCAATCAGACTCACGTACCACCGCAATCGCTCTCAACAACCATTCACAATCATGCAAATCTGCCATGGAAGGAGGTACAAGTACCCCCTCATCTTCCAGGACCAACTGTCCCCAGGCCTAGCCCCATTCTGTGCAATCAAGGGGCTCGTAGGGAGGAGCTAGGCCTCTGGTCTGCCATCTTCCCCGCCCCAGGGGGCTCGTGGGAATGGCAGTCTTGTTAGCTGCAGATGGTAGTAATCTCTGGCCATTCTGCCTTTTTTGATTTGTACTCGCACGTGTGTGTGGGTGTGGGCGTGTGTGTACTCATCTAATTGTGGTTGCAGGGGTCGATTCACAGCTCCTGTGTGTGTGCGCATGTGTGTGTGTGTGTGCATGTGTGTGTACTCACCTATTTGTGGTTGCAGGGGTCGATTCATAGCTCCTGGCCCCGCCTCTTCACTGATTGCTACTAGGTCATCTCTCTCCCTGCTCCATGAGCTTTATCAAACCTCGTCTTAAAACTATGTATGGTTCCTGCCTCCACTATATCACTTTCTAGGCTATTCCACTTCCTGACAACTCTATGACTGAAGAAATACTTCCTAACATCCCTTTGACTCATAGGGGTCTTCAACTTCCAACTGTGACCCCTTGTTTCTGTGTCCCCTCTCTGGAACATCTTGTCTCTGTCCACCTTATCTATTCCTTGCAGTATTTTATATGTCGTTATCATGTCTCCCCTAACCCTCCTGTCCTCTAGTGTCGTCAGGCCGATTTCCCTTAACCTTTCTTCGTAGGACAATCCCCTTAGCTCTGGGACTAGTCTTGTTGCAAACAAGATTTACAATCACAGTGCATATCACCACGACTTCACAATGCACTTTCTCTAATTTCCTGACGTGCTTGACCAGGTGTGGGTTCCAAACTGGTGCTGCATACTCCAGTATGGGCCTGACGTATATGGTGTACAGAGTCTTGAACGATTCCTTAGTGAGGTATTGGAACGCTATTCTTAGGTTTGCCAGCCGCCTGTATACTGCAGCAGTTATCTGATTGATGTGTGCCTCAGGAGATGTGCTCGGTATTATACTCACCCCAAGATCTTTTTCCTTGAGTGAGGTTTGCAGTCTTTGGCCACCTAGATTATACTCTGTCTGTGGTCTTCTTTGCCCTTCCCCGATCTTCATGACTTTACATTTGGCAGGGTTAAATTCAAGGAGCCATTTACTGGACCAGGCTTGTAGCATGTCTAGGTCTCTTTGTAGTCCTACCTGATCCTCAACTGATTTAATTCTTCTCATTAACTTCACATCATCTGCAAACAGGGACACTTCTGAGTCTATTCCTTCCGTTATGTCATTCACATATACCAAAAACAGTACAGGTCCTAGGACTGACCCTTGTGGAACCCCACTCGTCACAGGTGCCCACTCTGACACCTCGTCACGTACCATGACTTGTTGTTGCCTCCCTGTCAGATATTCTCTGATCCATTGCAGTGCCTTTCCTGTTACGTGTGCTTGAACCTTTAGCTTTTGCACTAACCTCTTGTGAGGAACTGTGTCAAACGCCTTCTTGCAGTCCAAGAAAATGCAGTCTATCCACCCCTCTCTCTCGTGTCTTACTTCTGTTACCTTGTCATTAAACTCCAGTAGGTTTGTGACACAGGATTTTCCTTCCCTGAAACCATGCTGGTTGTCATTTATAAGCTTGTGTTTTTCTAGGTGCTCCACCACTCTCCTCTTGATGATCTTCTCCATGACTTTGTATACTATACACGTCAGTGACACAGGTCTGTAGTTTAATGCCTCGTGTCTGTCTCCTTTCTCAAAAATTGGGACTACATTTGCCATCTTCCACACCTCAGGTAGTTGCCCAGTTTCAATGGAAGTGTTGAAGATTTGTGTTAGTGGCACACTTAACATCTCTGCTCCTTCTCTAAGGACCCACGGAGAAATGTTGTCAGGTCCCACAGCTTTTGAGGTATCGAGTTCACATAACAGCTTCTTCACCTCCTCCTTGGTTGTGTGTATTTCATCCAGCACTTTTTGGTAAACCTCCCTATTCTGAATTCCTGGAGTCCTTCCTGCCTCCTCTGTAAATACTTCTTTAAATCTCATGTTGAGCTCCTCACATATATCTTGGTCGTTTCTTGTGAACTCCCCATCTTCCTTCCTCAGCCTGATTATCTGGTCCTTGACTGTTGTTTTCCTCCTGATGTGGCTGTACAACAGCTTTGGGTCAGACTTGACTTTTGATGCTATATCATTTTCGTATTGTCGCTGAGCCTCCCTTCTTACCTGTGCATATTCGTTTCTGGCTCTCCGGCTAATCTCTTTATTTTCCTGGGTCCTTTGTCTTCTGTACTTTTTCCATTCTCTAGTGCACTTAATTTTTGCGTCCTTACACCTTTGGGTGAACCAAGGACTCGTTCTGGTCTTCCCGTTACTTCTGTTTCCCTTGGGGACAAACCTCTCCTCTGCCTCTTTGCATTTGGTTGTCACATATTCCATCCTTTCTTTTACTGGTTTTCCTGCCAATTCTCTCTCCCACTGAACGTCTTGTAGGAAGTTCCTCATGCCTGTGTAGTCCCCCCTTTTGTAGTTTCGTTTCTCCCTTCTTATTCCTGCTCCCCTCTCCACTTGAAGCTCAACTATATAATCAAAATGCAGAACCAAATGATCACTAGCTCCAAGGGGCCTTTCATACGTGATATCCTCAATGTCCGAACTACTCAAGGTGATTACTAGGTCCAGTCTTGCTGGATCATGCCCACCTCTCTCTCTGGTAGTGTCTCTAACATGTTGATGCATGAGGTTTTCCAGTACCACATCCATCATCTTGGCTCTCCATGATTCAGGACCTCCATGGGGCTCTAGGTTTTCCCAGTCAATCTCCTTGTGATTGAAATCACCCATAACTAGTAACTTTGCTCTCCCCATGTGGGCTCTTCTGGCCACCTCGGCTAGTGTGTCTACCATTGCTCTGTTGCTCTCGTCATATTCATCTCTTGGCCTTCTGCAGTTCTGTGGCGGGTTGTACATTACAGCAATTACCACCTTATGGCTCTCAGACTGAATTGTTCCTACTATGTAGTCCCTTTCGCCCATTCCATCCATTCCTTCCACGTCCTCAAATCCCCACCAGTTCTTAATGAGTAGTGCAACTCCTCCTCCCCCTCTGCTCCCTTTATCTTTCCTGAGGATTTGATATCCGGGTGGAAAGATTGCATCTGTTATCATCCTGGTGAGTTTCGTTTCTGTGAGTGCTATTATGTCTGGGGATGTCTCCTTTATTCTTTCATGCCACTCCTCACATTTATTTGTTATACCATCTGCATCTGTATACCAAACCTTCAACTACCGTAGTCTGGGGGGTACGTTGGGGTTGGGAAAGTGGGAGACCTGATGAGGAACTATGGGTGGTTGGTGTGAAGGTGGAGTTTGTAATGAGGTGGGTGGAAGCATTGGGTATGGCATGTGTGTTTTGGGTTAGATTGTTTGGCTGCATTGGGGTTGTCCAGGTTGGGGGACATCTGAATGGTGCTTGTATTTGGGCTTCCTCCTGAGTCTGGGTTCTCATGTCCATCTCTCTTTCCTCCTTTTGTCTCTGTACCCTCTCTTTCAGTTTTTATCTTTCTTCTCGTGTTCTGTCGCGGTCGAAATACACCCTCAGGTACTAAAGCTATGAATGGAAACTGCCTCCACTACATTGCTTCCCAAACTATTCCACTTCTTGACCACTCTGTGACTGAAGAAATACTTCCTAACATCCCTGTGATTCAACTGAGTCTTCAACTTAAAACTGTGTCCCCTTGTTGCTGTGTCCCATCTCTGGAACATTCAGTCTCTGTCCACCTTGTCAATTCCTCTCAGTATTTTATATGTCGTTATCATGTCTTCCCTATCTCTCCTGTCCTCCAGTGTCGTCAGGTCGATTTCCCTTAACATCTCCTCGTAGGACATACCCCTTAGCTCCGGGACTAGTCTTGTTGCAAACCTTTGCACTTTCTCTAGCTTGTGGTTGCAGGGGTCGAGTGTGTGTGTGTGTGTTAGTTACCATTTTGTCCTAGGCACATGTCGATTAGACACTAGGCCTGTTGTATGTATGTGTGTGTGTGTAACGAAACACTTCGAAATGTTTCGGCCCCGCCGGGAATTGAACCCGGGCCCTCCGTGCGTGAAGCAAGAGCGCTAGCCACCATGCCATCGGGGCGTGTATGTGTGTGTCTGTGTGTGTGTGTGTGTGTGTGTGTGTGTGTTCGTTCTCACCTAATTGTTGTTACAGGGGACAAGACTCAGCTCCTGTGTGTGTTGATGAGTGTATTAATGGGTTACTATAGGAACGAGTACATGTATAAGGAATGTGTATATGTGAAGAAATACATATGTATCGGTGATACAGTAAGGGCATGACCTCCATCTTGGTTCTCATTCTTTTGTTTCTATATAATATATTGTTTATGTCAGTAGGAGTCATATAATTGATCTTTTGTGGTGTACGTGATTGTCGAATATATTTTCCAGGTTATGGTGTGGTTAACCATGTATTTTATATATACTGTTTTTAATATAAAACATAAATTGTTCATAACCTGACCTTCAGGAAATATTGTTATGTGACCTGTGCTTATAGTTGTAGGTGGTGGTGGTGTTGATTCACCGGGAAATCTCCCGGCCCGGGTCTTTACCAGATGGCGACCCGGCTCCGGCTCCCTGGCGTGGGAGTAGCAGAGACCTAAGTCTTCCATGGGAGGGGGTACCCCTCAGCGGTGGGACCAACTGGTCCCAGGCCTAGCCATATTCGCCCACAAGCACGTAGGTAGATAGTTGCTAGGCCTCTCTGGTCTGCCACCTTCCCCGCCCCAAGGAGACTGACGGGAAGGGCAGGCTTGCGAGCCGCAGATGGTAGCAAGCTCCAGCCTTGGCACCTACCCTGCCCTAGAAGGGCTGGGCATGGTGATCGACCTCTTATAGTTGTAAAGTTATTAAGGAAATAGTTAATCTCTGGCAGATGTAAATAATGTCCAGCAGATGTGTATGTGTTTAGGAGAACAATGTATAAGCTTTTTTTTATTGGTATGTTAATGTAGGTAGCGTTTTTTAATGTGTTAATATACTATGATGTTTGTGTTTATTACTTAAATTACAAACTTATTATACGTTAATTACTGTGTTGGTTGTTAAGGTTGGTGACAGGTGACACACCCGTTGTGTGGGGGGGGGGGTCGAAGTGAGCGTTGTATGGTGTCGGCTTCAGTGTTAAGGTTGGTGACAGGTGACACCCGTTGTGTGGGGGGTCGAAGTGAGCGTTGTGTCGTGTCGGCTTCAGCAACATGAACACCTTTGATTCTGCAGCATAGGTTATTTAGAGGTATGTTGTGGATTGTGTTGTTTGGAAGTAATAGCTCCATTATGAATGGACTGGAGTCGTGCCACAGATTTGTGTTCCATGTAACCATACGTGTCTACCTATATAAGTACTGTATTTTGTGCATAATTTTAAATAAATAATGTACCATTGTCACAATAGTGAGGTATTCTTAACTATTTTCAAGTAGCGGTATGTTTAGGTACGTCTTGTAATATATTGCCTGGGTTCTTGTTTATTGTTGCAGATGTTTCTCATTATAAGTTCATTATACATGTTTAAGTGAACGAGGTTTTGATATTGTGTATAACCAAGTGAAAGTGGACAGTTTTCACTTGTGTGGGGGGGGGGGGAGTGTAGGCAATACTGAGTTCGTACCATTATATTATTTTATATAAACCTTTGTACTTGTGTAGCACTGTTTACCTGGAGAGAATTCCAGGGGTCAACGCCCCTGAGGCCCGGTCTGTGACCAGGCCTCATGTTGGACCAGAGCCTGATCAACCAGGCTGTTATTGCTGGCCGCACGCAGTCCAATGTACGAACCACAGCCTGGCTGATCAGGTACCGACTTGAGGTGCCTGTCCAGTGCCTGCTTGAAGACAGCCAGGGGTTTGTTGGTAATCCCCCTGATGTATGCTGGGAGGCAGTTGAACAATCTTGGGCCCCTCACACTTATTGTGTTGTCCCTCAACGTGCTAGTGGCACCCCTGCTCTTCATTGGGGGAATGTTACATCGCCTGCCGAGTCTTTTGCTTTCGTAGGGAGTGACTCTCGTGTGCAAGTTTGGTACTAAGCCCTCGATAATTTTCCATGTGTATATAATAATGTATCTCTCCCGCCTGCGTTCTAGAGAGTACAGGTTTAGGAACTTCAAGCGTTCCCAGTAATTGAGGTGGTTTATCGCACTTATGCGTGCGGTGAAGGTTCTCTGCACATTTTCAAGGTCAGCAATTTCACCCGCCTTGAAAGGTGCAGTTAGTGTGCAGCAATATTCCAGCCTAGATAGAACAAGCGATCTGTAAAGTGTCAACATGGGCTTGGCATCCCTGGTTTTGAAGGTTCTCATTATCCATCCTGTCATTTTTCTAGCAGATGTGATTGCTACGGTGTTATGGTCCTTGAAGGTGAGATCCTCTGACATGATCACTCCCAGGTCTTTGACATTAGTTTTTCGCTCTATTGTGTGGTTTGAATTAGTTTTGTACTCCGATGAGATTTTAATTTCCTCACGTTTTCCGTATCTGAGTAATTGAAATTTCTCATCATTAAGCTTCATATTGTTTTCTGCAGCCCATTTAAAGATTTGGTTTATGTCTGTTTGGAGTCTTGCAGTGTCTTCAACGGTGGACACTGTCATACAGATTCGGGTGTCATCTGCAAAGGAAGACACGGCACTGTGGCTTATATCCCTGTCTATGTCCGATATGAGGATGAGGAACAGGATGGGAGCAAGTACTGTGCCTTGTGGAACAGAGCTTTTCACCGTAGCTGCCTCAGACTTTACTCTGTTGACTACTACTCTTTGTGTTCTACTTGTTAGGAAATTATAGATCCATCTACCAACTTTTCCTGTTATTCCTTTATCACGCATTTTGTGTGTTATTACACCATGGTCACACTTGTCAAAGGCTTTTGCAAAGTCTGTGTATATAACATTTGCATTATGTTTGTCTTCTAGAGCATCCAGGACCTTGTCGTAGTGATCCAGTAGTTGGGACAGACAGGAGCGACCTGCTCTAAACCCATGCTGCCCTGGGTTGTGCAATTGATGGGTATCAAGATGAGTGGCGATCTTTCTTCTTAGAACCCTTTCAAATTTTTTTATGATATGGGACGTTAGCGCTATTGGTCTGTAGTTCTTTGCTATTGCTTTACTGCCCCCTTTGTGGAGTGGGGCTATGTCTGTTGTTTTTAGTAACTGCGGGACGACCCCAGTGTCCATGCTCCCTCTCCATAGGATGTTAAAAGCACGTGAAAAAGGCTTCTTACAGTTCTTGTTGGTAATCCCCCTGATGTATGCTGGGAGGCAGTTGAACAATCTTGGGCCCCTGACACTTATTGTGTTTGGTACTGAGCCCTCGAGAATTTTCCATGTGTATATAATAATGTATCTCTCCAGCCTGCGTTCTAGAGAGTACAGGTTTAGAAACTTCAAGCGTTCCCAGTAGTTGAGGTAGTTTATCGCACTTATGCGTGCGGTGAAGGTTCTCTGCACATTTTCAAGGTCAGCAATTTCACCCGCCTTGAAAGGTGCCGTTAGTGTGCAGCAATATTCAAGTCTAGATAGAACAAGCGATCTGTAAAGTGTCAACATGGGCTTGGCATCCCTGGTTTTGAAGGTTCTCATTATCCATCCTGTCATTTTTCGAGCAGATGCAATTGCTACTTTGTTATGGTCCTTGAAGGTGAGATCCTCTGACATGATCACTCCCAGGTCTTTGACATTAGTTTTTAGCTCTATTGTGTGGTTGGAATTAGTTTTGTACTCCGATGAGATTTTAATGTCTTCACGTTTTCCGTATCTGAGTAATTTAAATTTCTCATCATTGAACTTCATATTGTTTTATGCAGCCCATTTAAAGATTTGGTTTATGTCTGCTTGGAGTCTAGCCGTGTCTTCAACGGTGGACACTGTCATACAGATTCGGGTGTCATCTGCAAAGGAAGACACAGCACTGTGGCTTATATCCCTGTCAATATCTGATATGAGGATGAGGAATAGGATGGGAGCAAGTACTGTGCCTTGTGGAACAGCTTTTCACAGTAGCTGCCTCAGACTTTACTCTGTTGACTACTACTCTTTGTGTTCTACATGTTAGGAAATTATAGATCCATCTACCAACTTTTCCTGTTATTCCTTTATCACGCATTTTGTGTGCTATTACACCATGGTCACACTTGTCAAAGGCTTTTGCAAAATCTGTGTATATAACATCTGCATTCTGTTTATCTTCTAGAGCATCCAGGACCTTGTCGTAGTGATCCAGTAGTTGGGACAGACAGGAGCGGCCTGCTCTAAACCCATGCTGTCCTGGGTTGTGCAATTGATGGGTATCAAGATGGGTGGCGATATTGCTTCTTAGAACCCTTTCAAAGATTTTTATGATATGGGACGTTAGCGCAATTGGTCTGTAGTTCTTTGCTATTGCTTTACTGCCCCCTTTGTGGAGCGGGGCTATGTCTGTTGTTTTTAGTAACTGCGGGACGATCCCAGTGTCCATGCTCCCTCTCCATAAGATGTTAAAAGCATGTGATAGGGGCTTCTTGCAGTTCTTGATGAACATGGAGTTCCATGAGTCTGGGCCAGGAGCGGAGCGTTTCTGACAAATTAGTTCAGTTTTGTCCCAGGATGCGACCCACACTAGTCGACTAACTCCCAGGTACCCATTTTACTGATGGGTGAACATAGACAACCGGTGTAAAGAAACACGCCCAATGTTTCTACCCTCGCTGGGAATCGAACCCAGACCCTCGCCGTGTGAAGCGAGAGCTTTAACCACCAGGCCACGGGGCTTCTTTTTTTCTGAGGTGTAACGATAGTTTGTTGTCTACTAACTGTTTGCTGCAGGACTCCAGTTCCAGTGTTAATACATTAGCTATATCTTGTGCGTCTTTGCCCAACACTAACAGAGCACTGTTCTTCTTCTTTGTATTATTGTATGAGGTTCGCCGGTACTGCCGGCCCGGGTCTTCTCCAAATGGCGACCCGGCCTGGGCTCCCAGGAATGGGAGTGTCTTGAGGGGCATGCCAGCTGTGAGCAGCTGACGATGCGAGGACGGCTGATGGGCCCGTGCAGCAGCAGACAGTCAGGAAGGGACACGATACACGATACAGACACATGATTCTGCTTGTTTACTCTGTCCAGTGCGGTCACAGCAGCTCTGACTATCGATATTCAGTCTCTCTACGATCCTCGTTGGGGAGGGGATTTGCCAGTGTGGATCCCCGCCCTGGTCTCTTTCAATTTGGTGACCCGTCATTGGCTCCCCGGGTAGGGCAGTGTCGGTCACCTTCGTTTCTCTTACTTGCACGGAAGTCCTTCGGTAGGAAGAGGGTTTTTTCTCCAGTTCTTTGGACAGTTGATGTCCCAAAAGTCAGTTTACTCTAATGGTGGTTGGTGTGGGGTGCAACGGAGGTCCCCAGCAGGCCTTCACACTGACTTCAGCATAGAGGTGGATGACTTGCAATGAAGGGTCTCGAAGTCTCTGATGGCTAGGTACATTAGATGTGTCGCCTCATCTTCCCGGGCCCGCCCCACTGGGGACATCGGGAAGTGTCTGCGGCGATTGGGCATCGTAGCTGGGCATTCTAACAGGTAGTGCACCAGGGGTTTTGGAACCATCCAGTCACAGTGGGCACAGAGCTCCTCTCTTGCCCATTCAACGATCCGTGCAGGGGTGAGATACCCTAAGCGTAGGCGGTGGATATTCACCCGCAGTTCCCTGGTCTGCTTCCGAATACTTGGAGGGGGCGCCCTGTGAGTCGCCCTGTCATACCAGCGGCGGCTCCGGGAATCCCCAGGGTCAGGAAGTGGGCACCTAACTGCACTGGTAACTCATAGCATAATCTGGCTGTGGCTGCTGGAGATTGCAGCAAGTGGCTGTGCCTCGAGCGTTCCAGTTTTAGCAGCCTCATATTTCGCATCATTGCCGGGGATACCCTCATGGCTCGGGATCCAGGTGATGGTGGCTCTGCAACCCTGGGCCATGAGCATCTGCAGGTCGCTCTGGATGGATGTGATTAAGTGTATGTTGTCCCTTGGCTCTGTGCATAATTGCCTGGATTGCTGACTTGGAATCAACATGGATGACGGGGGGATGCTAATGGTCTGCAATTGCATGCTGCAGAGCTTGTTGGATGGCATAGAGTTCAGTCTGGAGGACAGTGCAATGCTCCGAGAGGCGCCAACCCGCCGCCAGATTGCTGTGGAACATCCCAGCAGCTGTGCGGCCTGCCACTGGGTCTCTAGAGCCATCGGTGTAACACGGCACACACCTAGGGCTTTCTGCACTCGCATTGCTAGCCGAAGCAAGTCGTTGCAGAATTTGCTGGGGGCAATGCCTCTTGCTGACTGGTAGGGCTGACCAGCGCACCACCATCAGCTCTGGCGCCCATGGGAGTGGCACCTTGTAGTTTGCTGCTGGTCTATCGCAGCCCCCTGCCTCGAGCAATGGCATAGGCAGGAGCTTCTTTGTGGCATCTGCAACTGACCATCCATTGGCGGCCGGAGTGCATTGTTATGTCATGTCCCTGGTGGACCCGTATATCCCTCATCAGTTTGTCAGCTCCCGGGAGGCGGAGGTACTTTGCTATCCTCTTGGCAGCTACAAGTTGGATCCTGTCCTCAAGGGGCTGCAGCTGGGCCTCGAAGTTCAGAGTCACCGCATTAGACCACCTAGGCACCCCCAGTATGGCCCGTACAGCTGTGTTCTGGACCACACAGAGACACTTGATGTCTATGGGCCTGGTGTTAACCAGAGCAAGTGCTCCGTAGTCGATGAGCGAGTGTACCGCCTGTATGTAGAACAACCTCATAACCTCGAGGCTGGCTCCGACCCTAGGGTTGGCCATGGCACTCATTGCCCTGACCCTCTGAAAATCCCTCTTTTTTGATGTGGCATATGTGTTTCTGGAAGTTGAGGTGCATGTTGATGTAGATGCCAAGGTACCTATAACTATGAACCCATTCCAGGTTGATGGCCAGGATTCGCAGCCTCTCATTGGGTTCCCTGGTGCGAAGGATCATGGCTTTGGATTTTGCTGCAGATATCTTGAGCCCCAGGTGACGGCAAGTGGAAGCCAGCAGATTGAGGTTCTCCTGGGCACGCTGCAACAGCCGGCGCTTCCTGGATACGACAAGTGCCAGGTCATCAGCATGGCTGAGCAGGAAGGTGCCTGTGGAGAAAGGCAGGCACACGAGCTGGTGCATCAGTACCTTGAACAGAGCGGGACTAAGCACCCCGCCCTGGGTCTTGAGAGAAGAGGCATGCCCCTGGAAATGTACCCGGGCCCACCTGTCCTGGAGATAAGATCGAAGTCTTGCAAGCAGCCTCCCCTTAACTCCCCTGCACGCCAAGAGTGCAAGGATGGCATGGGCACTGGCTAGCTCGAAAGCTTTCTCGAGGCCGAGGAAGACAATGTGGGCTTGGGCGTCCGACCCAATGCTCGCCAGTAGGGTGGTAAGGCTTTCAAAGATGCCCACTCCTCTGGTGAATCCATAGAGGTGTTTATGAGGAGGGCCAACCTTTCACCGCAGTCGCTCCAACACCATCCTCTCAGACGCCTTGGAGATGGAACTGGTGAGGAAGATGGATCTCACACTGCCAGGATCCTCAGGCTTAGGAATTGGTATGATATCAGCCTCCTTCCATATGGCAGGGAGTCTGCCGGCTCTCCAAGTACAGTTGATGACCCCCAGGATAGCTTCGTGACCAGATTGGCCTTACCGAGTGATCATGCCATAGGTGATACCATCATGCCCTGGCACAGTGTCCTGATTAAATGTGAAGGCTGCCTGGAGCTCCCAGTTGGTGAAATCTTCGTCGGTGTCGTCCTTTACCTGGCATGCCGCTTGGATCACCACCATCTTTCTAGGAAGCAGGGTGGCCTGTAGGTCCGGGAGATCCTGAGGCAGTTGGGCCATAGCTCCTCTGGAGGTGAAGAGGTCCACCAGACACTCTGCCTCCGTCGCGTGATCTGGGTGTGCTTGAGCCACACCGGGACACTGCCCAGTGGTCATTCTTATCTTGGTCCATATCTCAGATAAAGTGGTGGAGTAGTTGAGGAAGGTACACCACTTGAACCATTTAGCTTGCCGGACCAAGTGAGACATGGCATGCATGTCGCACCACTTCCCTTAGCAGATGCACGGACTCGGCTGTGGGATTACGTCAGTGCATCTTGTGAACAACGTTGATGAGGTGGTTCTGCTCTTTGACTTCCTCGTTGTAGAACCACCAGTCATGCTTGTACGACCCTCCACCTGTAATCCTAGGTATGCCTGCCTCAGCTGCCCACATGAAGGCCGCTTGTAGGCTCTGAGCCACCTCATCTGGATCTTCTGGTAGAGTAGTCTCCATCCACCAGTGCTCGATGACCTCCTGGAAGCACTGCCAGTTGGCCTTCTTGAGATTCCATCTGGGGGTATGTGTGGGAGGCAGGAGCCACTGGACCATCAATGTGGTGACCACTGCAAAGTGATCACTGTTAGATGGAGGTTGACCTCCCATCTTGCACTCGAGAGCAGCCATCTGGAGATGAGTGTGATGTCCAGGCAGCCACCATAGTGATGGGTTGGCTCCCCATTGAGGAGGGCGATCTCAGGGACATCCTCCAGCACAGTCGCAAGGTGCATCCCAGTTGCGTTAGTGGGGGAGACAGAATTAAGTAGTAATGGGTGGTGGGCATTGACATCCTCAGCCACAACAAGACCCTCCAGGGGGGCAAGTGCTGCCACCTCTGAAATGTCAAGGGTGGACTGAGAGCTTCTGTATATGTTGTAAACCACGAGAGGTCCATCTGGTAGGTGTAAGATAACAGCCTCTACCTCCATGCCCTCTCCACAGTCGATGGGGTCAGTGGAGATTGAGTGAGGGATAGTGTTCTTGACATATACCACCGTGCCCCTTTCGGTGCCTTCCAGGCACTGAAGGTAAGCCAAGAATCCCGGGATATGTGCCTGTGGATGATGTGGTGCTTTGGTAAGTGTCTCCTGGAGCAGGAAGACATCGACCTCATTTTGTACTGCAGCTTCAATCACTAAGTGAATTTGCCGCTACAGCCCTCTGATTCCATCTCTGCCTGGGACTTGTCATCTTCCGTTGTCGGTGACTCCATCATGGACTAAGACTCCTGGAAGATGGCTTGAAGTTCCATTGAGTCCTTCCTGTCCAGTAGGACCACGCCTAGCATCCACGACAGGAGCTGTCTGCAGGCGCTCCTGTCCTCTGCTGATGGCAGCAGGCGAGAGAGGAGCTCTGAGATGACCCCGACGATTATTTTCTTCAGTCAAGGTCGATCACCATGCCCAGCCCTTCTAGGGCAGGGTAGGTGCCAAGGCTGGAGCTTGCTACCATCTGCAGCTCTTAAGCCTGCCCTTCCCATTAGGGAAAGTGGCAGACCACAGGGGCCTAGCATCTATCTACCTCCATGCCTCGTGCTGGTGGGGAATGTGGCTAGGCCTGGGGCCAGTTGGTCCTGCCGATGAGGGGTATCCCCTCCCATGGGAGACATAGGTCTCTGACGCTCCCACGCCAGGGAGCCGGAGCCGGGTCGCCATCTGGTAAAGACCCGGGCCGGGAGAATTCCCGGTGAATCAACACCTCCTCCTCTTCAGTCAAGTGGGAAATGAGTCTACCATTACCTCTGTAGGCGTTGGGTCGGACGACTCTTCGTGTTGGGTTAAGTCAGTGGGTATGTTTGGGTGGCTGTAGACACTGCAGACGCATAAGCTGGGTGTTCCCTGGGCCCAGCCTGAGTGGCCTGCCCTTAGGAAGAAGCTTGCTGGTGGGATGGCGCGGAATTCTAGTGCCCAGCAGAGGCCTGCTGGGCAGTGTTCCTGGCCTGTGGCCATGTTTCCCAGTGATTCTGTCTTCTCAGCCATCTTGTGGTCTGGCACTGCTGTTGGCCATGCTGCTGCAAGCCAGTGACTGCCCCCTGATGTCACTGCTGGGAGCCCAATGCTGGGAACTCACTGGTATTGCCCATCTGCGGCATCTGTGGTGCCGTGGTCGAAGCCCATGCTGACTGTTGCTGGGTTGATCAGAGGATGGGTGTTGCTATGGGTGCCAGGCTGTTCCGGTGACGCACCTGCTGCCAGTGCTACACCATCACAGGACAGCTCTGTTTCCAGGCATGGTGCCTCTTTGAGCAGTTGGCACACTTGGGCTCCAGCCGAAAGGCCTCACTGGTCAGTTGTTTGAGGATTGCAATACAGTCCTTTGAGTCCTGTGCCTTGCTGCACACTCCACACTTCTTCCCTCGCTGGCAGGTGGCTGCAATGTGATTGAAACCCTGACAGTTGAAGCACTGCAGTGGGCCCAAAAGGTATGGCCGGGTCTTGAACTTTCCCCAGATCCCAAGGTCCAGGTGCATGGGGAGTGGTCCTTTGTGGTGTATCAGCACCTGTCGGGTGGGCACCTTGTTCACTCAGGCAGTGAGTCGCTTACTAATAGGTATATTTTATTTAAAAAAAGTAGTTTTTTAGAAAATCCTTGAAAATGCCTTGAATCGTCAAAAAATGCATTAAAATGGGCACTTCCAAAATGGGGTTCAATGGGAAGGGCACAGGGACATGCATGAGCACCCCCTTGTATACCGTCTCTCAAGCAACCAGTTTTGCCATGCTGGGATGTGTCACAACCAGCCACTTTAATTCCTCGCATGAATCCTCGTCCCAAGGAATGACCAGGACCTCGTTCCTGAGAGTGAACTCGCAGCGGAACTTGAGGTGGGGTGTGCTCTCCAGATACCTCCCAAACCCGTAATTGGAAACCTTGAATTTGTTGAACGTCATGGTTGCTTGTGCCCGAACAGAGCGGGAATTCCTTCGTCCACATGGAGTCGGCCATTCCCCATCCTCTGTGGTGGCCGACACTACAGGGGTGGGTACATGGTATGGCCCCATCCCCGCCAGTTGAGGAGTAGCTACAGCCTCCTGGTTTCCTCCCAAGACCTCTATGTCCACCTGGAAGAGCTGCATGCGTGCACTGATGGGGCAGTGCCCTGAGGGTCCCGCCCATACCAGGTCTTCTTGGGTAGCAGCTGCCGTCTGAACTAGTGGCAGGTCGGCAGATACAGCAGTCTCCACATGTCCTTGGCCTTCTTGGTAGGGGCTTCCATCTGCCCCATGTCATCCTCCGACTCTTCCACACATTCCAATAAACGTTTAGGCCGCTCTCCTGGGCCTGACATGGTGACTGTGGTCGTGGGGGTAGAACCAGCAGCTGTGCTGATGACCGTGACCTCACAGCCGCCCACACGAGGCTCATAGCTTAGAGGCACAGTGCCCCGGTGGGAGCCCTCAGCCACCTTCACGTAGCTCACAGCTCTGACATAGTAAACACAATACAACGATCACTAGAAACGACGCTACACTTATGCTCGCCCTAATGCACATGAACGCATAGCCCACGAAGCTCGATCGCTAGCGCACTTTCCCGGCCCAGGTCTTGTCCAAATGGTTCACCCATCAGTCTAAAATGGGTACCTGGGTGTTAATGGACTGGTGTGGGTCGCATCCTGGGACAAAACTGACCTAATTTGCCCGAAATGCTCAGCATAACAACCGGCTTTCTATATAGTAGTATGCCATTGATGTCAGCTATGGTCTGTATACCTTGCACATGTACTGGTAGTAAATAAAGATATTTGTGGAAAATATTGGGTATTTTCCGAAAGTTATATTCAATAAACTTTCCAATATGAATAGATATCATTAATGTGTTGCTGTTGGCTTAACATTAACTGAAAAGAACCAACGAATTAACGCGCCTGCGCGAGATGCCTCGTCAAGTGGGCAGGGGTGGAGGCCGCAGGCAGAGAGTGTAGTTGTCGCGTGGGCATAGCCGTAAGAGGCTGGAATTCTGGCTCAGTATGGAGCCAGTTATTTGGCGAATTCGCTGGCCAAATATGGTTGTTGACTTCCCTTCACAATAGGAAGTGTCGTAATCGTCTTCAAGTGTATACTGAGGGACATTAAGTCCAGGAACTACTGTAATCGGGTGATAAATTGAGAAATAAGACAGTCACGGGTAGAGCGGCCTACACACCAGATATCAGGCGATGGCTTCGGAATCTTGGCGATTACGTCAGCCAGACCGGACTTAATTACGTAATATGGAGTGATATCAAAGTGTGCGACGCGTAATTCATGGACATTCGTGCTGGAAATTCTGATATTCGGGCGACAATTTGGTGAAATAACGTGTGATCCCGGTCTAATGGGGAATCGAGATTTAGGCCTAATTCGGACTATAGTAATACAGCGACACGACAAGATAAGATCGTAAACCCTGATTCCGGGTGGTTTTCGTAATAGAAGATACTGAAATATGCTCAATAAATACTGTGAAATGTTGAATCTAGTGAAGCAGATTTGTAAATAATTGGAAGTGAATGTACCGGGTTCGTCTGTCGTAGGGACGCCATACCCAGACCGCCATGTTTGATATGGAGGGGATGAGTTAACTTTATCTTTGCTCATCGACTCGAAATACAAGTATCGAGACGGTGAATGTGTATAAACTAGTGGGGCATTAAGCCAGGATATATATAGTGTGTGGAGTTATACGTATAAACTGTAATAAGGGGAAATAGCGAGAGGATATGAATCGCTACCCCGACCAACCACATGTTAAGTAGCGCCCGGTCCCGTGGGCGTACCGAGCTCTCGCTTCACACACGGAGGGCCCGGGTTCGATTCCCGGCGAGTAGAAGCATTTCGACGGGTTTCCTTACACCTGTTGTCATGTTCACCTAGCAGCAAATAGGTACCTGGGTTGTTAGTCGACTGGTGTGGGTGGCATCCTGGGGGACAAGATTAAGGACCCCAATGGAAATAAGACAGACAGTCCTCGATGACGCACTGACTTTCTTGGGTTATCCTGGGTGGCTAACCCTCCGGGGTTAATAATCCGAAGAAATCTTATCTTATCTTATATTAAGGAAATTAATCTTCCTTGGCTCGACGGGACAACCCATATCAAGATCTTGACGGACGAACTATATCGACCGTGCAAGATTACGAGATCTGTCGAAGCCCATCAACAAGAATGCAGCCACCCCATCGTAAGTATAGGTGGAGGAGGAGGTGTTGATTCACCGGGAAGTCTCCCGGCCCGGGTCTTTACCAGATGGCGACCCGGCTCCGGCTCCCTGGCGTGGGAGTGTCAGAGACCTATGTCTCCCATGGGAGGGGATACCCCTCATCGGCCTAGCCACATTCCCCACCAGCACGAGGCATGGAGGTAGATAGATACTAGGCCTCTCTGGTCTGCCACCTTCCCTAACGGGAAGGGCAGGCTTACGAGCTGCAGATGGTAGCAAGCTCCAGCCTTGGCACCTACCCTGCCCTAGAAGGGCTGGGCATGGTGATCGACCGTAAGTATATTGTATCCTCGTACTAGCTGGCCAGTAGGTATGTTGATATATTGTGTGTCTACGGAGGGAATAACGAAGGTCTCCAGTGAACACCCATGAAGCAGATAAGGGGTGAGTGAACATTAATCATTGTAATCTCTCCTCCTTCTCCTCAATCAGTCGTATATCATATATCTAAACTATACAGTCCACTAAAATTTAATCATACCATAATTATTATTGTAATCTCTTTAAGTTTATTTACACTGGTCCAGAGTGCAGTGGGGTGAGTGTGAGAACATGGAAGGATCCCCTCGGGTGCGACCAGGAGTGGGTAAAGTTTCTCACACACCTCGCGGGAGTAACTGCGCTAAAATTATACTAGTCGGTCATCCCCCCGGGAGGTTGTTTGTTGCAAGTGGCGGTGACCCAGATAGACAGTCTCTCATAATTCCCCACAATATTATTATTTAATATTATTATTTAAACAATTTAACTCGAAAATATTACCTTCACAGAAAACAGTTACTTTTTCATGGGTAACAAGAATAATTATAATAAACGAGTTATATTTTCATTGTTTCTAAATGTTTTTTGCTATATATTTTAATATTTCCAAAACAATTAAATTAAACAAATTACGTTAATTATTTATTTTAAACATTTTGTATTTATACAAAGCATGAAAAAAAAATTACATAATATATTCTGACTCTTTTTTTCAAAATTTTATTCTCTAATTTATAAAAGCAGTAACCCTCGGCAATCGAAACTTCATAACTTTGCACTTGGTTATTTTTAAAGACCCCTTCTTTTTAATAAGGGGTTATAAATACATGAATATATACTAAAGGGGAGAGGCATAATTACAGTAAACGAAATATTTAAATAAAAATTTCTCTTGAAAAATAATAGTGTATCAATTTGGCAACATGTTGATGCAATCAACTTGGTTTCTATCATATTTCTAAGTATCTTTTTCTAAAATATATTATATTTGTTCTTGCTGTCATCAAGAGAACATGATGCAATGTTATGGGGGGTTTTTCCTTTTATTTTTACTCGAAAAATTACAGTTTTTATGACTGTTTTGATAGCTGGTGCCCCGTGGCCTGGGTGGCAAAGCTTTCCCTTCACACACTGAGGTTCTGGGTTCGACTCCCGGCGATGGTGAAAATATTGGGAGTGCTTCCTTACACCGGTTGTCCTAGTAACCTAGCAAGTAGGTACCTGGTGTGGGTGGCATCCTGGGGGACAAGATTAAGGACCACAATGGAAATAAGACACAGTCCTCGATGACGCACTGACTTTCTTGGGTTATCCAAGGTGGCTAACCCTCCGGGGTTAAAAATCCGAAGAAATCTTATCTTAACATGGTATCTTGCCTGACGACTCCATATTAGTGTTCAGAGTGAGAGCCTCTCAGATGCCGGTGCGCTGTCATGACGGGAGATACTCGTTCTGGCGACTTGCGGCGCGCGGTGTTCATTGTTCGCTCCGGCGACGCGACTTGCGGCGCGCGGTGTTCAATGTTCGCTCCGGCGACGCGACTTGCGGCGCGCGGTGTTCAATGTTCACTCTGGCGACTTGCGGCACGCGGTGTTCAATGTTCACTCTGGCGACTTGCGGCGCGCGGTGTTCAATGTTCGCTCCGGCGACGCGACTTGCGGCGCGCGGTGTTCAATGTTCACTCTGGCGACTTGCGGCGCGCGGTGTTCAATGTTAACTCTGGCGACTTGCGGCGCACGGTGTTCAATGTTCGCTCCGGCGACTTGCGGCGTGCGGTGTTCAATGTTTGCTCTGGCGACTTGCGGCATGTGGTGTTCATTGTTCGCTTTGGCGACTTGCGGCGCGCGGTGTTCATTGTTCGCTCCGGCGACTTGCGGTGCGCGGTGTTCAATGTTCACTCCGGCGACTTGCGGCGCGTGGTGTTCATTGTTCGCTCCGGCGACTTGCGGCTCGTGGTGTTCATTATTCGCTCCAGCGACTTGCGGCGCGTGGTGTTCATTGTTCGCTCCGGCGACTTGCGGTGCGCGGTGTTCAATGTTCACTCCGGCGACTTGCGGTGCGCGGTGTTCAATGTTCACTCCGGCGACTTGCGGCGCGTGGTGTTCATTGTTCGCTCCGGCGACTTGCGGTGCGCGGTGTTCATTGTTCGCTCCGGCGACTTGCGGTGCGCGGTGTTCAATGTTCGCTCCGGCGACTTGCGGTGCGCGGTGTTCAATGTTCACTCTGGCGACTTGCGGTGCACGGTGTTCATTGTTCGCTCCGGCGACTTGCGGTGCGTGGTGTTCATTGTTCGCTCCGGCGACTTGCGGTGCGCAGTGTTCAATGTTCACTCTGGCGACTTGCGGTGCACGGTGTTCAATGTTCACTCCGGCGACTTGCGGCGCGTGGTGTTCATTGTTCGCTCCGGCGACTTGCGGCACGTGGTGTTCAATGTTCGCTCCGGCGACTTACGGCACGCGGTGTTCAATGTTCGCTCCGGCGACTTGCAGTGTGCGGTGTTCAATGTTCGCTCCGGCGACTTGCGGCGCGTTGTGTTCATTGTTCGCTCCGGCGACTTGCGGCGCGTGTGTTCAATGTTCGCTCCGGCGACTTGCGGTGCGTGGTGTTCAATGTTCGCTCCGGCGACTTGCGGCGCATGGTGTTCAATGTTCGCTCCGGCGACTTGCGGCACGCAGTGTTCATTGTTCGCTTCAGCAACTTGCAGCGCACGGTGTTCATTGTTCACTACGGCGACTTGCAGCGCACTGTGTTCAATGTTCACTCCAGCGACTTGCAGTGCACGGTGTTCATTGTTCGCTCCAGCGACTTGCGGCACGCGGTGTTCATTGTTCACAACGGCGACTTGCGGCGCGCGGTGTTCATTGTTCGCTCTGGCGACTGGTACACTAATACAGTGATCACTAGTGACTGGTACACTAGTACAGTGATCACTGGTGACTGGTACACTAGTACAGTGATCACTGGTGACTGGTACACTAGTACAGTGATCACTGGTGACTGGTACACTAGTACAGTGATCACTGGTGACTGGTACACTAGTACAGTGATCACTGGTACACTAGTACAGTGATCACTGGTACACTAGTACAGTGATCACTGGTACACTAGTACAGTGATCACTGGTACACTAGTACAGTGATCACTGGTACACTAGTACAGTGATCACTGGTACACTAGTACAGTGATCACTGGTACACTAGTACAGTGATCACTGGTACACTAGTACAGTGATCACTGGTGACTGGTACACTAGTACAGTGATCACTGGTGACTGGTACACTAGTACAGTGATCACTGGTGACTGGGACACTAGTACAGTGATCACTGGTGACTGGTACACTAGTACAGTGATCACTGGTGACTGGTACACTAGTACAGTGATCACTGGCGACTGGTACACTAGTACAGTGATCAATGATGCCTGGTACACTAATACAGTGATCACTGGTGATTGGTACACTAATACAGTGATCACTGGTGACTGGTACACTAGTACAGTGATCACTGGTGACTGGTACACTAGTACAGTTGTGGGGAATTATGAGACTACCTGTATGGGCTTCACCAACCCTCACATACAAATAATCTCCATGGGAGGTGACCGCCTAATATTTACCGCAGTTACCCCGTTGAAGCTTGAGAGAAAACTTAAGTCGTCCCTGGTCGCTACGAACGACTTCCTTCCATATTTCACACTCTAGACCACATCTATCATAGATCGACACCATGCCTAGCCCTTCTAGGGCAGGGTAGGTGCCTGAGCCAGAGCTTGCACTCACCTGCGGCTCACAAGACTGTTATTCCCATTAGCTCCCCTGGGGCGGGGAAGATGGCAGACCAAAGATGGGCCTAGCTTCTCCCTACGAGCCCCGTGAGGGCGGGGAATGTGGCTAGGCCTGGGGACCGTTGGTTCCACAGATGAGGAGGTCCCACGTACCTTCTCCCATGGCAGACGTTAGTCTGAGATACTCCCGAGAAAGGGAACCAAGGCCGGGCCACCACTTGGACAAGGCCCGGGTTGGGAGAGTCCCGGCGAATCAACAAGAAGAAGAACATCTATCATAGACCAGTTTTATAAATTGAAGTAGATAACACCAATAGGGACGGTGTTACTATTATTTTGTGGACTGTATAAATAAAAATGAAATATGGACTGATTAGAAAGAGGAGGGAAGAGAATATACACACTAACACGATAAGACCATCACTCACCCAGTATTATGGATGGTCGCTGGAGATCGTTGACATACCCACAGTATTTTACACTATTATAACATACCTAACTGGCCAGTATCAGTTTCTGTAATAAGAAGGATTACTTAACTGTGGGGAGGAGCCAGCATTCTTGTCGTTCATCATTTCCTCCTCTGATCTCGCTGCCTTGCTCGGTAGACACAAGTTTTCTCCAGGCAAGATGATGGTGTTAATTGGTTGTCCCGATTAATGAGTTTTGGCTCCTTAACACCTCTACATTCCTCGGGACAGGAATCTGAGGTTAATTAACATGTGCTCGTTAGGAGAATGCCCTGGAGGGCATTCCGGGGATCGACGTCCCCGCGGCCCGGTCTATGACCAGGCCTACCGGTGGATCAAGGCCTGATCAACCAGGCTGTTGCTGCTGGCTGCACGTAGTCCAACGTACGAAACACAGCCCGGCTGATCAGGCACTGACTTTATGTATCTGTCCAGCTCCCTATTGAAGACAACCAGAGGTCTACTGGTAATGCCCCTTATATTTGGTGGGAGGCTGTTGAACAGTCTTGGGCCCCGGACACTTATTGTGTTTTCTCTTAGTGTACCAGTGGCTCCCTTACTTTTCACTGGGGGTACGTTGCACCGTCTGCCAAGTCTTTTGGTTTCGTATGGAGTGATTTCTGTGTGCATATTAGGGACCAGTCCCTGCAGAATCTTCCAGGTGTAGATTATGATATACCTCTCTCCCCTGCGCTCCAGTGAATATAAGTTTAGTGCTTCCAGGCGTTCCCAGTAGTTAAGGTGTTTGATGGAACTTATACGTGCAGTAAAGGTTCTCTGTACATTATATAGATCTGCAATTTCACCTGCCTTGAATGGGGATGTTAATGTACAGCAGTATTTTAGCCTAGAGAGAACAAGTGATTTAAAAAGGATCATCACTGGCTTAGCATCTCTTGTCTTGAATGTTCTCATTATCCATTCTATCAGTTTCCTCGCAGATGTGATAGTGGCATTGTTGTGGTCCTTGAAGGTGAGGTCTTCAACCATTACCACACCCAGGTCCTTCACATTACTTTTCCGCTCTATTGTGTGATTAGAGTTTGTAATATACTCAGTCCTAGCTATTATTTACTCCAGTTTTCCATAACGGAGTAGTTGGAATTTGTCTTCATTGAACATCATATTGTTCTCTGTTGCCCATTGGAAAACTTGGTTTATATTTTCTTGGAGATTTGCTGTGTCCTCAATGGATGACACTCTCATGCAGATCCTAGTATCATCTGCAAAGGATGATACAGTGCTATGGTTTACATCTCTGTCTATGTCTGATATGAGAATGAGGAACAGGATAGGTGAGAGTACTGTGCCTTGTGGGACAGAGCTCTTCACTATGGCAACATCAGATTTAACTCTGTTTACCACTACTCTTTGTGTTCTATTGGTTAGGAAGTTGAAGATCCATCTGCCTACTTTGCCAGTTATCCCTTTAACACGCATTTTGTGTGCTATTACACCATGATCGCACTCGTCAAAGGCTTTTGCAAAATCTGTATATACTACATCTGCATTCTGTTTGTTTTCCAGAGCATCTAAGACCATATCATAGTGGTCTAGCAGTTGCAAAAGGCAGGAGCGACCTGCTCTGAAACCATGTTGCTCTGGGTTGTGCAATTTTTGGGAGTCCAGGTGGTTTGCTATCCTGCTTCTAAGAACTCTTTCAAAGATTTTTATGATATGGGACGTTAAAGCTATTTAGCTACTGCTTTACTGCCACCTTTATGGAGTGGGGCTATATCCGTTGTTTTTAGTGACTGTGGAATTATCGCCTGTGTCTAAGCTCCTCCATAGCATACTTAGGGCCTGTGAGAGGGGTTTCTTGCAGTTCTTAATGAACACAGAGTTCCACGAGTCTGGGTCTGGGGCTGAGTGCATGGGCATGTCGTCAATGGCTTTCTCAAAGTCTAGAGTTAGTTTAGTTTGATATCTTTATTATGCACCCCATACCCATCGTGTGGGTGGTAGTCAAAAGATTACAGAGGTACATAATGGGTCCAGGGACTGGGACCCAAAGTTTTGATAGCTGAGCAAGTTACAAAGGTAATGAACTCACAAGTTACAAAGGTAATGAACTCACAAGTTACAAAGGTAATGAACTCACAAGTTACAAAGGTAATGAACTCACAAGTTACAAAGGTAATGAACTCACAAGTTACAAAGGTAATGAACTCACAAGTTACAAAGGTAATGAACTCACAAGTTACAAAGGTAATGAACTCACAAGTTACAAAGGTAATGAACTCACAAGTTACAAAGGTAATGAACTCACAAGTTACAAAGGTAATGAACTCACAAGTTACAAAGGTAATGAACTCACAAGTTACAAAGGTAATGAACTCACAAGTTACAAAGGTAATGAACTCACAAGTTAGGGTTATGTCAGAAATTTGGCATACCTTGGCAGGGTTTTGAGGCTCATTCATGAAAAAATTGTTTGGATTTTTTATCTTTAGACGGATTAGTGGCTCGCTGCACTCATTCTCTCTCGTGATATTAACATCACCAGTTTCTCTTCAGTTCACAAGGCGACTTAATGTCCGATCAATTTACACTCGTTAGTAGTCGATTCCTTAAAGTTCAAAGTCGATGAGTTGAGATTGAATCGATGACTTGGTTCATTTTCATCATGGCGGTGTCGTATGGCGTCCCCAAGCTGGCGCCTATAACTTCTTTCCCCTCCTACCATTGTATTAAAATGGTTCCTAGGACTTAATGTCCCACTAATTCACTGAAATTAATTCCCGTCACTTCATATTACGAAGCGTTACCTAGTATCAAGGTTTCCACCGAATCAAGTCGATTATTAATCACCGCTATTCTATTCTGTTCTATGTGATTTGCCGGTATGGATCCCGGCCCGGGTCTCTTCCAATTTGGCAACCCGGCATCGGCTTCCCGGTAGGGAAGTGTCATGTATCGACGTTAAAGGTACATGTGTGGTATTTCTTTGGTGGGAAGAGGGGTCCTCTCCGAATCTATGGACAAACGACGTCCCAAAAGGTAGTCGCTCCAATGGTGGTTGGTGCAGGGTGCAACGGAGGCCCCCAGCAGGCCTTCACAGCAACGTCAGCGGGGGGGGGGGGGGGTGACGTGCAATGACTGGGAGTAAGGTCTCCAAATCTTTGACAGCCAAGTCCACCAGATGTGCCGCCTCATCTTCCCGAGCCCGCCCCACCGGGGTCATCGGGAAGTGTCTGCAGCGAAGGGACAATGTAGCTGGGCAGTCCAACAGGTAGTGCACCAGAGGTGTCGAAACCATCCGGTCACAGTGGGCACAGAGCTCCTCTCTTGCCCGTTCAATGATCCGAGCAGCGGTGGGATACCCTAAGCGCAGGCGGTGGACAGCCACCCGCAGTTCCCTGGGCTGCTTCCGAATGGTTGGAGGGGGCGCCCTGTGAGTCGCCCTGTCAT
Organism: Cherax destructor; assembly: GCA_009830355.1. Lineage (NCBI taxonomy): Eukaryota > Metazoa > Arthropoda > Malacostraca > Decapoda > Parastacidae > Cherax > Cherax destructor. The sequence goes on along the minus strand of WNWK01010597.1, from coordinate 36,850 downwards.
ACCAGCGGCGGCTCCGGGAATCCTCAGGGTCAGGAAGTGGGTGCCTGGCCGCACTGGTAGCCCATATCATAATCTGGCTGAGGCTGATGGAGAGTGCAACACGTGGCTGGGCCTCGAGCGTTGCAGCCTTAGCAGCCTCATCTGCCGCATCATTGCCGGGGATACCCACATGGCTCGGGATCCAGTTGATGGTGGCTCTGCGACCCTGGGCCATGAGCGTCTGCAGGTCGCCCCGAATGGACGTGAGTAAGTGTATGTTGTCCCTTGGCTCTTTGTACAGAATTGCCTGGATTGCTGAATTGGAGTCAACATGGATGACAGGAGGAGGCTGATGGTTTGCAAGTGCATACTGCAGAGCTTGTTGAGCGGCATATAGCTCAGCCTGGAGGATGGTGCAATGGTCTGGAAGGCGCCATCCTACTGTCAAATTGCTGTGGAACATCCCAGCAGCTGTGCGGCCCGCCTCTGGGTCTCTGGAGCCATCAGTGTAATACGGCACACACCCAGGGCTTTCCACACCCGTAATGCTAGCTGAAGCAAGAGTCGCAGAATGTGCTGGGGTCAATGCCCTTTGCTGCCTGGTAGGGCTGTCCAGTGCACTGCCAACAGCTCTGGCTCCCAAGGGGGCGGCACCGTATAGTTCGCTGCAGGTCTGTCGCAGCCTCCATCCTGGAGCAATGTCATGGGCAGGAGCTTCCTTGTGGCATCTGCAACTGACCACAACCACCGGCGGCCGCGGTGCATTGGTACGACATGTCCCTGGTGGACCCGTATTTCCCTCATCAGTTTGTCAGCTCCCGGGAGGTGGAGGTACTTTGCTATCCTCTTGGCAGCTACAAGTTGGATCCTGTCCTCAAGGGGCTGCAGCTGCACCTCGAAGTTCAGAGACACAGCATTGGCCCACCTAGGCGCCCCAAGCCTGGCCCGTACAGCTGTGTTTTGGATCACACAGAGACACTTGATGTTCGTGGGCCTGGCATGAACCAGAGCAAGCGCCCCGTAGTCGATGACCGAGCGTACAGCCTGTATGTAGAACAACCTCATGACCTCGAGGCTGGCCCCAACCTTAGGGTTGGCCCTGGCACTAATTGCCCTGACCCTCTGCAGAGCTCTCTCTTTGATGTGGCGTACATGTTTCTGGAAGGTGAGGCGCCTGTCGATGTAGATGCCAAGGTACCTATAGCTGTGAACCCATTCCAGGTTGATGCCCAGGATCCGCAGCCTCTCATTGGGTTCCCTAGTGCGAAGGATCATGGCTTTGGATTTTGCTGCAGATATCTTGAGCCCTAGGCGACGGCAAGCGGAAGCCAGCAGATCGAGATCCTCCTGGGCTCTCTGCAAAAGCCGGCGCTTCCTGGATATGACAAGCTCCAGGTCATCGGCATAGCTGAGCAGGAAGGTGCCTGTGGAGAAAGGCAAGCACACGAGCTGGTGCATCAGTACATTGAACAGGGCGGGACTAAGCACCCCGCCCTGTGGAGTGCCGTTTTCGAGGGTCTTGAGAGAAGAGGTATGCCCCTGGAAACGGACCCGGGCCCGCCTGTCCTGGAGATAAGATCGAAGCCATGCAAGCAGCCTGCCCTTAACTCCTCTGCGCGCCAAGACTGCAAGGACGGCAGGTGCAATGGCTAGCTCGAAAGCTTTCTCAAGGTCGAGGAAGACAACAATGCGGGCTTGGGCGTCTGACCCAATGCTGGCCAGTAGAATGGTAAGGCTTTCAAAGGTGCCCACTCCTCTGGTGAACCCATAGAGGTGTTTATGAGGAGGGCCAAGCTTCCACCTCAGTCGCTCCAGCACCATCCTCTCAGACACCTTGGAAATGCAACTGGTGAGGGAGATGGGTCTCACACTGCCAGTATCCCCGGGTTTAGGAATCGGTATGATGTCAGCCTCCTTCCATACGGCAGGGAGTCTGCCGGCTCTCCATGTCTGGTTGATGACCCCCAGGACAGCTTCGTGACCTAATTGGCCAGACCGAGTGATCATGCCATAGGTGACCCCATCATGGCCAGGCGCAGTGTCCTGATGAGATGTGAAGGCTGCCTGGAGCTCCCGGTCAGTGAAGTCTTCATCCGTGGCATTCATTGCCCGGCATGCCGCTTGGATCGCCCCCACCCTTCGAGGAAGATGAGTTGCCTGGAGGTCCTGGAGATTCTGAGGCAGTTGAGCCATAGCTGCTCTGGAAGTGAAGAGTTCCACCAGTCGCTCAGCCTCTCTTACAGGATCTGAGTGCGCTCGAGCCACACCGCGACACTGCCCAGTGGCCATTCGTAGCTTGGTCCATATCTCGGATAAGGTGGTGGAGTAGCAATCACCGCTGACGTCATGATACCCACGCCGGGGACCATTTTACAATGCCACTCGTTACTTAACAAATTGCCACTCCCTTATAGCGGCTTCCGGACTTGATGTCCCTCAGTATACACTTGAGAACGATTACGACACTTCCTATTGTGAAGTGAGACCAACAATCATGTTTGGCCGGCGAAAACGCCAAATTCCTGGCTCCATTCCTAGCCAGATACCCAAACCATTATGGCTATACCCACGAGACTGCCACGCCTACCGACTCCACACTCGCCGAAGCCCACGTGACCAGGCATCTCCCGCATGCGGGACTCTCCCCTCGGCATTCGCGCCTGTCTGTTGGTTCTCTTCTATACTCTGTTAAATGATAAGCCAACAACAGCACATTAATGATATCTATTCACTGGTGACTGGTGCACTAGTACAGTGATCACTGGTGACTGGTACACTAGTACAGTGATCACTGGTGACTGGTACACTAGTACAGTGATCACTGGTGGCTGGTACACTAGTACAGTGATCACTGGTGGCTGGTACACTAGTACAGTGATCACTGGTGACTGGTACACTAGTACAGTTATCACTGGTGACTGGTACACTAGTACAGTGATCACTGGTGACTGTACTAGTACAGTGATCACTTGTGAACTAGTACAGTGATCACTGGTGACTGGTACACTAGTACAGTGATCACTGGTACTAGACATGATCACTAAAAGTACAGTGATCACTGTCTGTACACTAGTACAGTGATCACTGCTGTACTGTCAGTGATCACTGGTGACTGGTACATATAAGTGATCACTGGTACACTATACAGTGATCACTGGTGACTGGTACACTAGTACAGTGATCACTGGTGACTGTACACTAGTACGTGACCTGTAACTAGTACAGTGATCACTGGTGACTGTACACTAGTACAGTGATCACTGGTGACTGTACACTAGTACAGTGATCACTGGTATGTACACTGGTACATATCATGTACTGGTACACTAGTCAGTGATACTGGTACACTAGTCAGTGATCACTGGTGACTGGTACACTAGTACAGTGACACTGGTACTTACTAGTACAGTGATCACTGGTACTAGTACAGTGATCACTGGTGACACTATCAGTATCATTGACTGGTACTGTCAGTGATCACTGGTTACTATCAGTGATCACTGTACCTCAGTGATCACGGCTTACATGTTCATGATACTGTACACTAGTCAGTGATCACTGGTGCTTACTATACAGTGATCACGGTACAATAGTACGTGATCACTGTACACTATAAGTGATCACTGGTACTAATGTAAGTGATCACTGGTACGTACATGTCAGTGATCACGGTGATCACTAGTCAGTGATCACTGGTGACGAACTAGTACAGTGATCACTGGTGACTGGTACACTATCAGTGATCACTGGTACTGGTACACTAGTACAGTGATCACTGGTGACTAACTATCGTGATCACTGGTACGTACTAGTACAGTGATCACTGGTGACTGTACACTGTACAGTGATCACTGGTGACTGGTACACAGTACAGTGATATTGACCTCTAGTACAGTGATCACTGGTGACTGGTACATAGTACGTGATCACTGGTGACTGTAATAGTAGTGATCATGGGACTGGTACAGTACAGTGATCACTGGTGACTTACTAGTACAGTGATCACTGATTGATCCTGGTACATATCAGTGATCACTGGTACAATACAGTGATCACTGTACACTAGTACAGTGATCACTGGTGACGACATGACATGATCTGGTGAACTGGTACACTAGTACAGTGATCACTGGTGACTTCACTAGTACGTGATCACTGGTGACTGGTCATAGTCAGGATCTGTATACACTGTCAGTGATCACTGGTACGTACCTAGTAGTGATCACTGGTGACTTTACTAGTACAGTGATCACTGGGCTGTACATGGATCACTGAACTTCATGATACTGGTGATGGTACATGTACAGTGATCACTGTGACTGTACACTTACAGTGATCACTGTGACTGGTACACTAGTACAGTGATCATGGTACACTAGTACAGTGATCACTGTGACTGGTACACTAGTACAGTGATCACTGGTGCTGTACTAGTACAGTGATCACTGTACATAGTACAGTGATCACTGGTACTTAATAGTACAGTGATCACTGACGTACTAGTACAGTGATCACTGTGACTGTACACTAGTACAGTGATCACTGGACTGTACCTGTACAGTGATCACTGGTACACTATCAGTGATCACTGGTACCTAAGTGACACTGGTACAATACAGTGACCTGGTACCTAGTACAGTGATCACTGGTGACTACACTAGTCAGTGATCACTGGTAACTAGTACAGTGATCACTGGTACTATACAGTGGATCACTGGTACCTAGTACGTGATCACTGTTACACTAGTACAGTGATCACTGGTACTGGTACACTATACAGTGATCACTGATGACACTAGTACAGTGATCACTGGTGACTGTACACTAGTCAGTGATCATGGTGACTGTACTATAAGTGATCATGGTATCACTGGTGACATGGTACACTATAAGTGATCACTGTGACTGTACACTAGTACAGTGATCCTGTACTGACATATACAGTGATCACTGGTACACTAGTCAGTGATCACTGTACGTACAGTCAGATCACTGGTGACTGGTACACTAGTACAGTGATCACTGGTGACTGGTACACTAGTCAGTGATCACTGGACTGGTACTAGTACAGTGATCACTGGTGACTTCATAGTCAGTGATCACTGGTAACTGTAGTGATCACTGTGACTACCTAGTACAGTGATCACTGGTGACTGGTACACTAGTCAGTGATCACTGGTGACTACACTATACAGTGATCACTGGTGACTGGTACATAGTACAGTGATCACTGGTGACTTACTAGTCAGTGATCACTGGTGACTGGTACACTATCAGTGATCACTGGTGACTTACATATACAGTGATCACTGGTGACTGGTACACTAGTCAGTGATCACTGGTGACTTACTAGTCAGTGATCACTGGTGACTGGTACTGTACAGTGATCACTGGTACACTATACAGTGATCACTGGTACTGGTACACTAGTACAGTGATCACTGGTGACTGTCACTGTACATGATCTGTACTGGTACACTAGTCATGATCACTGGTACTGGTACTAGTCATGATCACTGGTGACTGTACACTAGTACAGTGATCACTGGTGACTACTATCAGTGATCACTGGTGACTGGTACACTAGTACAGTGATCACTGGTACACTAGACAGTGATCACTGGTGACTGTACACTGAGTACAGTGATCACTGGTGACTGTACTAGTACAGTGATCACTGGTGCTGGTACTATCATGATCACTGTGACTGTACTAGTACAGTGATCACTGGTACTGTACTATGCAGTGATCACTGGTATCTTGTACGTGATCACTGTGTGACTATGTATCACTTATGTATGCAGTGATCACTGGTGACTGTACACTATAGTGATCACTGGTACTGGTACACTAGTACAGTGATCACTGGTGACTATTACTAATCAGTGATCACTGGTACAACTGTCAGTGATCACTGGTGACTTACACTATCAGTGATCACTGGTGACTGGTACACTATCAGTGATCACTGGTACTACACTAGTACAGTGATCACTGGTGACTGTACATATAGTGATCACTGGTACGAGACTGGCACGTGATCACGTGATACTGGTACTATCAGTGATCATGGTATTATATAGTGATCACTGGTAACTGTACAGTGACCTGGTGATATAGTACGTGATCACTGGTACTATCAGTGATCACTGTGCTACACTATCAGTGTCTGGTGCGTACTGTACGTGATCACTGAAAGTATCACTGGTCTGGTCTTACAGTGTCACTGGTGACATACATATAGTGATCACTGGTACTGACCTGTAGTGATCACTGGTCATATACAGTGATCACTGGTGACTGTATAATGTGATCACTTACACAAGTACAGTGATCACTGGTGACTACTATACAGTGATCACTGGTGACTGTCACTAGTACAGTGTCACTGGTACACCTAGCAGTGTCACTGTGACTGTAACTAGTACAGTGATCACTGGGCTTACACTATCAGTGATCCTGGTAATAGTCGATCACTGGTAATAATTCAGTGATCACTGGTGACTGGTACACTAGTACAGTGATCACTGTGACTTACTATACAGTGATCACTGTATGACTAGTACAGTGATCACTGGTAACACTATATGATCACTGGGCTGGTACTGTACAGTGATCACTGGTACTGTATATCATGATCACTGGTGACTGGTACTAGTCAGTGATCACTGGTGACTGTACTAGTACAGTGATCTGGTCTGTACACTAACGTGTCCGCTGTATACAGTGATCACTGGTGACGGTACATAGTAGTGATCACTGGTAGTATACTAGGTACGTGATCACTGCGTGATCTGGTGACTGTACTATGCATATCACTGGTGACTGGTACACTAGTACAGTGATCACTGGTGACTGGTACACTAGTAATGATCACTGGTGACTGGTACACTAGTACAGTGATCACTGGTGACTATACTAGTACAGTGATCACTGGTGACATATACGTGATCACTGGTGACTAGATACACTGGTGACAGTGATCACTAGGTGACTGGTACACTAGTACAGTGATCACTGGTGACTGTACACTAGTACAGTGATCACTGGTGACTGGTACACTAGTACAGTGATCACTGTGTACTGGTACACTAGTACAGTGATCACTGGTACTGGTACACTAGTACAGTGATCACTGGTGACTGGTACACTAGTACAGTGATCACTGGTGACTGGTACACTAGTACATTGATCACTGGTGACTGGTACACTAGTACATTGATCACTGGTGACTGGTACACTAGTACAGTGATCACTGGTAACTGGTACACTAGTACAGTGATCACTGGTGACTGGTACACTAGTACAGTGATCACTGATACACTAGTACAGTGATCACTGGTACACTGATACACTGCTCAGTGTATATAAACTCACACGAGTTTGTTCTGGGAAACTTTTTGAATTATTATTAATAAAATAATTAACCTTATTTTTTCACTAAATTTTAAATTTATTCAACTTTTTTTTTTTTTAATTATTTACTATATATTTTATAACTATAAAATTTTAAATGCTTTTAATATTTTTTTTAAACGTTTTAATACATTTACATAGAATGTTTAAAATGGTTTTTTATGCTAGATTTAAATGTTTTATTAAATTTTTGGTTGATATTATAATTAGAAACAACCATAAAACCATTATTTTTTTAATAACCCCTAACGGGGTTAAAATATAATTGTTATTTTATGTCTATGTTAATAATTAAGTTAAATTGTTGGTGGTATTAATGGCAACTGTTGTGATGGTGATGTTGCTAGATGCCATCTGCTGAGATGTTTTAACTGGTGTTACCACAGGTGTCGAATGTACTACTACTGTCACAGGTGTCGAATGTACTACTACTGTCACAGGTGTCGAATGTACTACTACTGTCACAGGTGTTGTATATACTACTGTCACAAGTGTTGTATATACTACTGTCACAGGTGTTGTATATACTACTGTCACAGGTGTTGTATATACTACTGTCACAGGTGTTGTATATACTACTGTCACAGGTGTTGTATATACTACTGTCACAGGTGTTGTATATACTACTCTCACAGGTGTTGTATATACTACTCTCACAGGTGTTGTATATACTATCACAGGTGTTGTATATACTACTCTCACAGGTGTTGTATATACTACTCTCACATGTGATGTATATACACCTCAATCATATCTCCCCTAATTCTACGTCTTTCTAGAGAGTGCAGATTCAGGGCCTCAGTCTATACTCATAGGGAAGATTTCTGATACATGGGATCAATTTAGTCATCCTCCTTTGTACGTTTTCCAGTGCATTTATATCCATTCTGTAATAAGGGGACCAGAACTGTGCCGCATAATCTAAATGAGGCCTAACCAAGGATATATAGAGTTGAAGAACAACCTGAGGACTTCTATTGTTTATACTTCTTGATATGAAGTCAAAGATTCTGTTCGCTTTATTGCGAACACTTAGGTTAGGTTAGGTAAGGTTCGTCAGGGGACAGATACCTAAAGTCAGTGCCAGATCAGCCGGGCTGTGGTTCGTACGTTGGACTACGTGCAGCTAGCAGTAACAGCCTCGTTGACCAGGTCCTGATCCACCGGGAGGCCTGGTCATAGACCGGGCCGCGGGGACGTCGATCTTCGGAATACCCTCCAGGTAGACACTGGACAAGTGTTTCCTGACGCGGGTCTTAGTCAGATGATGACCCGCCGTTGGAGCTTTGGTCACCTGACCGAGGCCTTCCGCTGGCTTACCGGTCCACCCCTTTAAAAAGTATAGTCTATTACAACTATTTTGAGTCTACGAACACTTATGCACTGTTGTCTTGGTTTCAGATTACTACTAACTAGAACTCCTAGACCCTATTTGCAATCCGTAATATTAAGATCTACATTATTTAGTTAAAATGTGGCATGGTTATTTTCCTGTCCAACATTTAGAACTTTGTATTTGTCTATTTAAACTGCATCTGCCACTTCTCTGACCACTGCAGAATAACGGGCAATGTAACAGGTACAAGAAACTTTTAGGATTAAATAGTTAGACTCAACTAATTAATGCACCATCCCAGATCACAGTTCTCAGCCACCATACTCGACCATATGATAGACACATAGAGACGATGGTTGAGGCAGCATGATCATCGTTGTCGGCGGTGGAAGTTGTTATAGAAGTTACAGGAGCAGTTGCTTCTGCAGGAGACAGGTCTGCAGGTGCAGTAAACTTCAACACGTTGGAAAGGATCTTGAGGATGTCGGTTGAAGGTGTGGAGTCCGGGAAATTGAAGGCAGGAATGTTGTTCAGACGGAATAGTTCATTAACAGTGGTGTTGAAAGTGCCGGGGTTTGGTGCATTTGCAAGGTGTGTACACCTTGCAGTACAGCACCGTCGGGGAGTGGAGAGAGGGAGTTGGTGGGCGAAGGTGTCTGTCTGTACTACCGTCTCTTTAGAGTGAAGTGTAGAATCGTGGTGGTGTCGGCTTGTATTTTGGTTATTGCAGCTTATGTTGGTTTTCTTCAATATGATTTCTTTCCTGAGTGGGCACTTATCTGCAAGGGTATGATGATTACCCTTGAAGTTAAGACATGTTGGAGCCGTAGTGATCTACCTGGAGTCTAGACTTTTTTGGGTTATCCTGGAGGGTTCTCTACACATATGCTGCTATGTATGGTAATGTATGTAAATGTATTTGTGTATACCTGAATAAACTTACTTACTTACCTGGAGGGTGGCCCGGTGGTCTGGTGGCTAGAGCTCTCGCTTCACACACGGAGGGCCCGGGTTCGATTCCCGGCGGGTGAAAACATTTCGACGTGTTTCCTTACACCTGTTGTCATGTTCACCTAGCAGCAAGTAGGTACCCGGGTGTTAGTCGACTGGTGTGGGTGGCATCCTGGGGGACAAGATTAAGGACCCCAATGGAAATAAGACAGACAGTCCTCGATGACGCACTGACTGTCTTGGGTTATCCTGGGTGGCTAACCCTCCGGGGTTAAAGGAGGAGTTGTTGATTCACCGGGAATTGTCCCGGCCCGGGTCTTTACCAGATGGCGACACGGCTCCGGCTCCCTAGCGTGGGAGTAGCAGAGACCTAAGTCTCCCATGGGAGGATATACCCCTCAGCGGTGGGACCAAGTGGTCCCAGGCCTAGCCATATTCGCCCACAAGCACAAGGCAGGTAGGTAGATAGTTGCTAGGCCCCTCTGGTCTGCCACCTTCCCAGCCCCAAGGAGGCTGACGGGAAGGGCAGGCTTGCGAGCCGCAGATGGTAGCAAGCTCCAGCCTTGGCACCTACCCTGCCCTAGAAGGGCTGGGCATGGTGATCCGGGGTTAAAAATCCGAAGAAATCTTATCTTATCTTATTGAAGGCATTGCGGGGATCAACGCCCCGGGGCCCGCTCCTTGATCACGCCTCCTTGTGGATCCGGGTTGGTGTATTCATTAGTTGAGTGTAACTATTTAAATAAAGAATTTGCTTATACCTTTTACGTTATTTTGCTGTTCAAAACAGATATTGAAGTCTCCCAGTATTACTGTCTCCACATTGTTATCAAGTCCCGACAAGACTCTCGGAAAGTCCTCTAGGAACTGGTCATGGGTGGGAAGGCGGTAACTATAGATGATGACCGACTAGTATAATTTTACCGCAGTCACTCCCGCGAGGTGTGTGAGAATTTTACCCACTCCTGGTCGCACCCGAGGGGATCCTTCGATATTCTCACACTCGCCCCATTGCACTCTGGACCAGTGTAAATAAATTTGAGGAGATTATAATAATTTATGGTATGATTAATTTTTTAGTGGACTGTATAGTTTAGATATAGGATACAGGACTGATTGAGGAGAAGGAGGAGAGCATACAAGTAATTAACGTTCACTCACCCCTTATCTGCGTCTTAGGTGTTCACTGGAGATCTTCATTATTCCCACCGCAGACACACAATATTTCAACATACCTACTGGCCAGCTAGTACGAGGATAAAGTACATACTTACGGTGGGGAGTCCGCATTCCTGTTGATGTGCTTCCATAGATCTCGTGATCTTGCACGGTCGATATAGTTCGTCCGTCAAGATCTTGATATGGGTTGTCCCGCCGAGTCAAGGAACATTAATTTCGTTGAGCTCTTTTACGCCCACGGGATCGGGCGCTACTTAACATGTGGTTGGTCGGGGTAGCGATTCATATCCTCTCGCTATTTCCCCTTATTACAGTTTATACGTATAACTTTACACACTATATATATCCTGGCTTAATGCCCCACTAGTTTATACACATTCACCGTCTCGATACTTGTATTTCGGGTCGATGAACGAAGATAAAGTTAACTCATCCCCTCCATATCCAACATGGCGGTCTGGGTATGGCGTCCCTACGACAGACGAACCCGGTACATTCACTTCCAATTATTTACAAATCTGTTTCACCAGATTCAACATCTCACCGTATTCATTAGTACATTTCAGTCTCTTCTATTATGAAAACCACCCAGAATCAGGGTTTCCGACCGTATCTTGTCGTGTCGCTGTATTACTATAACCCGAATTAGGTCTAACTCTCCATACCCCATTAGACCGGGATCTCACGTTATTTCACCAAATTGTCGCCCGAATATCGGAATTTCCGGCACGAATGTCCACGAATTACGCGTCGCACACTTTGATATCACTCCATATTACGAAGTGAAGTAATTAAGTCCGGTCTGGCTGTCGCAATCGCCAAATTCCCGAAGCCATCGCCTGATATCTGGCGTGTAGGCCTCTCCACCCGTGAGTGTCCAGCCCTCAGCCGTCCTCTGCCCTGCCTCCTCCATACCCCTCAAAATCCCTCCTCCGCGGTCGATCACCATGCCCAGCCCTTCTAGGGCAGGGTAGGTGCCAAGGCTGGAGCTTGCTATCATCTGCGGCTCGCAAGCCTGCCCTTCCTGTCAGCCTCCTTGGGGCGGGGAAGGTGGCAGACCAGAGTGGCCTAGCATCTATCTACCTACCTGCCTCGTGCTTGTGGGCGAATATGGCTAGGCCTGGGACCAGTTGGTCCCGCCGCTGAGGGGTACCCCCTCCCATGGGAGACTTAGGTCTCTGCTACTCCCGCGCCAGGGAGCCTGAGCCGGGTCGCCATCTGGTAAAGACCCAGGCCGGGAGATTTCCCGGTGAATCAACACCACCAGCACCACCACCTCCTCCGCGTACCCACGCGATGGTTGGATGGCTCTAATCTCATGTCCACATAACGTGGAACCACCAGCAGTACATTAAAGATATCTATTCATATTGGAAAGTTTATCAATTACAACTTTCGGAAAATACCAATATTTTCCACATGTACCTTAACATTACAGAGGTACATAATGGGTCCAAGGACTATATAATAAAGTCTAATTGCGTGGCCCCGGTGGCCTGGTGGCTAGAGCTCTCGCTTCAAACACGGAGGGCCCGGGTTCGATTCCCGGCGGGGTGAAACATTTCGACTTGTTGTCCTGTTCACTTAGTAGCAAATAGGTACCTGGGTGTTAGTCGACTGGTGTGGGTCGCATCCTGGGGTTTTCCTGGGTGGCTAACCCTCCGGGGTTAAAAATCCGAAGAACTCTTATCTTATTTATTTTTTGGTCAAGAAATAACTACGGTAACTGAACTAAAAATAATATTGTTAAGGCATATGAATAAAAATAATAATAATAATAATCAAATTTCAAAACAAAATTATTAAGACTAAAAATAAGACCTTAAAATGAAATATAAAATTTATAAATGTAAAGGATTATTTAGGCATACCTTAAAACATTTTATTATTTTGAAAATAAAACATAAAAATGTATAAGTTTTAAAAAACAAAAATTTACGGTTTATAATTAACTAAGAGTCGAAAATTTAAAGCATAAATTAACATAAATTGAGAGAATATTTTGGAAGCCCTAGTAAATACGATTTACAGGGTGAATTACTCAATACAGTGTACACTGTACCAGTTGTTGAGCAACCAATTTTATAAGCTATAATTATTGTACAAGGCAAAACATTTCTATATACGTACTACAATAGCAGTCATTCATGATCCGTGATCACTGTACTAGTGTAACAGTGATCACTGTACTGGTGTAACAGTGATCACTGTACTGGTGTAACAGTGATCACTGTACTGGTGTAACAGTGATCACTGTATGGTGAACAGTGATCACTGACTGTGAACTCGTAACAGTGATCACTCTGTACTGACGTGTAACAGTGATCACTGTACTGGTGTAACAGTGATCACTGTACTGGTGTAACAGTGATCACTGTACTGGTGTAACAGTGATCACTGTACTGGTGTAACAGTGATCACTGTACTGGTGTAACAGTGATCACTGTACTGGTGTAACAGTGATCACTGTACTGGTGTAACAGTGATCACTGTACTGGTAACAGTGATCACTGTACTGGTGTAACAGTACCTGTACGTACAGTGATCACTGTAGTGTACAGTGATCACTGTACTGTAACAGTGATCACTGTACTGGTGTAACAGTGTACTGTCGTACACTGTACTAGTGTACACTGTACTAGTGTAACAGTGATCACTGTACTAGTGTACCAGTGATCACTGTACTAGTGTACCAGTGATCACTGTACTAGTGTACCAGTGAACACTGTACTAGTGTACCAGTCACCAGTGATCACTGTACTAGTGTACCAGTCACCAGTGATCACCGCACTAGTGTACCAGTCACCAGTGATCACTGCACTAGTGTACCAGTCACCAGTGATCACTGCACTAGTGTACCAGTCACCAGTGATCACTGTACTAGTGTACCAGTCACCAGTGATCACTGTACTAGTGTACCAGTCACCAGTGATCACTGCACTAGTGTACCAGTCACCAGTGATCACTGTACTAGTGTACCAGTCACCAGTGATCACCGCACTAGTGTACCAGTCACCAGTGATCACTGCCCTAGTGTACCAGTCACCAGTGATCACTGCACTAGTGTACCAGTCACCAGTGATCACTGCACTAGTGTACCAGTCACCAGTGATCACTGCACTAGTGTACCAATCACCAGTGATCACTGCACTAGTGTACCAGTCACCAGTGATCACTGCACTAGTGTACCAGTCACCAGTGATCACTGCACTAGTGTACCAGTCACCAGTGATCACTGCACTAGTGTACCAGTCACCAGTGATCACTGCACTAGTGTACCAGTCACCAGTGATCACTGCACTAGTGTACCAGTCACCAGTGATCACTGTACTAGTGTACCAGTCACCAGTGATCACTGTACTAGTGTACCAGTCACCAGTGATCACTGCACTAGTGTACCAGTCACCAGTGATCACTGCACTAGTGTACCAGTCACCAGTGATCACTGCACTAGTGTACCAGTCACCACTGATCACTGTACTAGTGTACCAGTCATCAGTGATCACTGTACTAGTGTACCAGTCACCAGTGATCACTACTCTCAGCTCTCACACTGAGGTCCCGAGATCGAGTCTCCGGTTTGTTGTTGTTGTTGACTCGCTGGTACTCTCCCGGTCTGGGTCTTTACCAGGTGGTGACCCGACCTTGGCTCCCTGTCGTGGGAGTGTCTGAGACCTATGTCTCCCTTGGGAGGAGGTACCAGTACCCCGGTACGGCTGGGAAACATTCCATACGTCCATGTTCACCCATCAGTCTAAAATAGGTACCTGGGTGTTAGTCTACTGGTGTGAATCGCATCCTGGGGACAAAACTGACCTAATTTGCGGGAAATGCTCTACATAACAAGGGGCTTTCTATATAGTAATTCTATTCTATTCTATTCTATATGATCTGCCGGTATGGATCCCGGCCCGGGTCTCTTCCAATTTGGCGACCCGGCATCGGTTCCCCTGTAGGGAAGTGTCATGTATCGACGTTAAAGGTACATGTGTGGTATTCCTTTGGTGGGAAGAGGGGTCCTCTATATAGTAATATGTCATTGGTGTCATCTATGGTCTGTATACCTTGTGCATGTACTTGTAGTAAATAAATATATTATTATTATTTTTATTTTATATTGTAACCTATGTTGACCTCGTCGTCAGTCACCGTATCATCCAACCAGGATTCAGAGATTGATATAACTGCCGCTCTAGTTCTGTTAGCTAGAATCTTTATCTCTGCCAATTTTGGAAAAGTGATCTCCTGTTAACATGAATAAATTGAAGTCCTGTTTTCATAAAACAATCATAATCATCAACATACGGCAAGTGGTCATTTGTATTAAAATTTGGTAAATCATCACTGGTTAAGGGTAACTGTGCCAAAGTACATTTGTTCCAAACAAAATGAAATCTGGCACCATTACCATAACCCAACACATCCATTATGCATCCACCCCTCACACATTTGACATAAGGTATATTTTCTGTTCTTTCGTACCTTAGTACAATGTATACATATGTCTGATGGTGTTTAAGATAAGAATGGTTCTGTTATCTCACACTGCCCTATGTATACATTACATATAGAGTTAAGGTTATCATTCCTAGCTAATAGACCGTCAGTATCACCATGACTTGTCTGTCTGTTTTCCACCTGTACCATAGTTTGAGGTCCTGGATTAGTATGGATATCACCACTTAATAGTGCCACTATAAAAGCTGTACAACATTGTTTTTGTTTGGATATGCGGTGGTGCCATACCTTGCGGCGATAGTGGCACTTACGTTTCTGGTAATAATAATAATATCTTTATTTACTACCAGTACATGTACAAGGTATACACACCATAGCTGACATCAATGACATACTACTATATAGAAAGTCCCTTGTTATGCTGAGCACTTCGGCCAAATTAGGTCCTTATCCCAGGATGCGGGCGGAATAAGATAAAATTTCTTCGGATTTTTAACCCCGGAGGGTTAGCCACCCTGGATAACCCAAGAAAGTCAGTGCGTCATCGAGGAATGTCTGTCTTATTTCCGTTGGGGTCCTTAATCTTGTCCCCCAGGATGCCACCCACACAAGTCGACTAACAACCCAGGTACCTATTTGCTGCTAGGTGAACATGACAACAGGTGTAAGGAAACACGTCGAAATGTTTTCACCCGCCGGGAATCGAACCCGGGCCCTTCGTGTGTGAAGCGAGAGCTCTAGCCACTAGACCACCGTGCGAATCAAGAAGACCCACACCAGTCGACTAACACCCTGGTAGCCATTTTACTGATGGGTGAACATAGACAACAAGTGTAAAGAAACACTCCCAATGTTTCTACCCTCTCTGGGAACCGAACGCAGACCTTTGTCGTGTGAAGCGAGAGTTTTAGCAACCAGGCCACGGGGTAGGATGGCAACTGCTGGGCTTTCACTGTCCAGGGGGCCTTTTCCAGTCCCCATCACTGATTTCCTTTTACAGAGATTAGATTTTGCCACCGAAGTGGCTAGTTTATTGTGCACTCCATATCCATCCTGTGGACGGTAGCACAAGAGCATATGGATACACAAAAGGCCTAGGTACTAGGCCCCAAAGGGGTTAACAATTGTACATTTGGGTTTATATCTACATTTCAATTATCTGTTACAAGCAAATTTAGGAAATTTGCTTAGTACAATTGGTATCTTATTTCATGAATAAGATATCTTGACATGTCACATAGGTTATTATACTGTCTATCTCTATATTCCTCAATAAGTGGACAATTAAGCACATAGTGGTCAAGACATTGACCATATGCCTGATCACATAATTTGCATTTAGTTTGATCATCATCTGTGTCTCCCAAACTGCCAGAAGTACTTGTAGCCAAGCCTAAGCCTGGCCACTACAACATCAGTCAGTACTTGTAGCCAAGCCTAAGCCTGGCCACTATAACATCAGTCAGTACTTGTAGCCAAGCCTAAGCCTGGCCACTACAACATCACTCAGTACTTGTAGCCAAGCCTAAGCCTGGCCACTACAACATCAGTCAGTACTTGTAGCCAAGCCTAAGCCTGGCCACTATAACATCAGTCAGTACTTGTAGCCAAGTCTAAGCCTGGCCACTACAACATCAGTCAGTACTTGTAGCCAAGCCTAAGCCTGGCCACTATAACATCAGTCAGTACTTGTAGCCAAGTCTAAGCCTGGCCACTACAACATCAGTCAGTACTTGTAGCCAAGCCTAAGCCTGGCCACTACAACATCAGTCAGTACTTGTAGCCAAGCCTAAGCCTGGCCACTACAACATCAGTCAGTACTTGTAGCCAAGCCTAAGCCTGGCCACTATAACATCAGTCAGTACTTGTAGCCAAGTCTAAGCCTGGCCACTACAACATCAGTCAGTACTTGTAGCCAAGCCTAAGCCTGGCCACTACAACATCAGTCAGTGTTCACATTGCAAGTTGCTCCATAAACATACTTATCTACGTTCATGTTATCATAGTGGGTTATAGATCTACTCAGGCTTCTAACTGCATTGCTATACCTATCATTTTCATTATTTATTTCTCTCCTAATATTATTCCTAATGCTAGACACAGATATACCAAAGTTATATTCTACATTCTCCTTATGGGTGCTCTTCTTGGCTAACATATCAACTTTATCATGAAGGAGTAATCCAATGTGTGATTGAATCCATAGCAATTGTACATTAATTTTTTTGTCCCGGATTTTTGAGTATCTATACCTGGCTTCTCCAATGAGCATGCTGTTAGAGTCATTATATGAGTCAAGAGCCTTCAATGATGACATAGAGTCAGTAATGATGATAGAGTCAAACTCAGTGTCACAAGTTAGCTTTAGTGCCAGAGAATTGTAGGATAACCGTAAATATAATTATGACAGTCTGTACTCAATTAACGCCACCCATGATCACTCTTATCTCTATCACTTCACAACAAACAAATTGTCTTCCTTCTTTTATTTTAAAAGAAAAAGAAGCTACTGATCGCTATCAGTCACCTAGCAATGGCCTGGTAGCTACTCTAGCAATGGCCTGGTAGCTACTCTAGCAATGGCCTGGTAGCTACTCTAGCAATGGCCTGGTAGCTACTCTAGCAATGGCCTGGTAGCTACTCTAGCAATGGCCTGGTAGCTACTCTAGCAATGGCCTGGTAGCTACTCTAGCAATGGCCTGGTAGCTACTCTAGCAATGGCCTGGTAGCTACTCTAGCAATGGCCTGGTAGCTACTCTAGCAATGGCCTGGTAGCTACTCTAGCAATGGCCTGGTAGCTACTCTAGCAATGGCCTGGTAGCTACTCTAGCAATGGCCTGGTAGCTACTCTAGCAATGGCCTGGTAGCTACTCTAACAATGGACGGTAGCTACTCTAGCAATGGACGGTAGCTACTCTAGCAATGGCCTGGTAGCTACTCTAGCAATGGCCTGGTAGCTACTCTAGCAATGGCCTGGTAGCTACTCTAGCAATGGCCTGGTAGCTACTCTAGCAATGGCCTGGTAGCTACTCTAGCAATGGCCTGGTAGCTACTCTAGCAATGGCCTGGTAGCTACTCTAGCAATGGCCTGGTAGCTACTCTAGCAATGGCCTGGTAGCTACTCTAGCAATGGACGGTAGCTACTCTAGCAATGGCCTGGTAGCTACTCTAGCAATGGACGGTAGCTACTCTAGCAATGGCCTGGTAGCTACTCTAGCAATGGCCTGGTAGCTACTCTAGCAATGGACGGTAGCTACTCTAGCAATGGCCTGGTAGCTACTCTAGCAATGGACGGTAGCTACTCTAGCAATGGCCTGGTAGCTACTCTAGCAATGGCCTGGTAGCTACTCTAGCAATGGACGGTAGCTACTCTAGCAATGGCCTGGTAGCTACTCTAGCAATGGCCTTGTAGCTACTCTAGCAATGGCCTTGTAGCTACTCTAGCAATGGCCTGGTAGCTACTCTAGCAATGGCCTGGTAGCTACTCTAGCAATGGCCTGGTAGCTACTCTAGCAATGGCCTGGTAGCTACTCTAGCAATGGCCTGGTAGCTACTCTAGCAATGGCCTGGTAGCTACTCTAGCAATGGCCTGGTAGCTACTCTAGCAATGGCCTGGTAGCTACTCTAGCAATGGCCTGGTAGCTACTCTAGCAATGGCCTGGTAGCTACTCTAGCAATGGCCTGGTAGCTACTCTAGCAATGGCCTGGTAGCTACTCTAGCAATGGCCTGGTAGCTACTCTAGCAATGGCCTGGTAGCTACTCTAGCAATGGCCTGGTAGCTACTCTAGCAATGGCCTGGTAGCTACTCTAGCAATGGCCTGGTAGCTACTCTAGCAATGGCCTGGTAGCTACTCTAGCAATGGCCTGGTAGCTACTCTAGCAATGCTGGTAGCTACTCTGCAATGGCCTGGTAGCTACTCTAGCAATGGCCTGGTAGCTACTCTAGCAATGGCCTGGTAGCTACTCTAGCAATGGCCTGGTAGCTACTCTAGCAATGGCCTGGTAGCTACTCTAGCAATGGCCTGGTAGCTACTCTAGCAATGGCCTGGTAGCTACTCTAGCAATGGCCTGGTAGCTACTCTAGCAATGGCCTGGTAGCTACTCTAGCAATGGCCTGGTAGCTACTCTAGCAATGGCCTGGTAGCTACTCTAGCAATGGCCTGGTAGCTACTCTAGCAATGGCCTGGTAGCTACTCTAGCAATGGCCTGGTAGCTACTCTAGCAATGGCCTGGTAGCTACTCTAGCAATGGCCTGGTAGCTACTCTAGCAATGGCCTGGTAGCTACTCTAGCAATGGCCTCGTAGCTACTCTAGCAATGGCCTGGTAGCTACTCTAGCAATGGCCTCGTAGCTACTCTAGCAATGGCCTGGTAGCTACTCTAGCAATGGACGGTAGCTACTCTAGCAATGGCCTGGTAGCTACTCTAGCAATGGACGGTAGCTAATCTAGCAATGGCCTGGTAGCTACTCTAGCAATGGACGGTAGCTACTCTAGCAATGGTCTGGTAGCTACTCTAGCAATGGCCTGGTAGCTACTCTAGCAATGGCCTGGTAGCTACTCTAGCAATGGCCTAGTAGCTACTCTAGCAATGGCCTAGTAGCTACTCTAGCAATGGTCTGGTAGCTACTCTAGCAATGGCCTGGTAGCTACTCTAGCAATGGCCTGGTAGCTACTCTAGCAATGGCCTGGTAGCTACTCTAGCAATGGCCTGGTAGCTACTCTAGCAATGGCCTGGTAGCTACTCTAGCAATGGCCTGGTAGATACTCTACAAATCACCCCTGATTACTTGTAGATTTCCTGTTATCTTACTTCACAAACCCCCTTTACCCCTTATCCCCTTACTTCACAAACCCTCTTCACCCCTTACTTCACAAACCCTCTTCACCCCTTCACAAACCCTCTTCACCCCTTACTTCACAGTCCAGCTTCACCTATAACACTTCTAAATCATTTCCATCCTTGCAGGATAAAAAAAGTTTTAATCAATGGCATTATCTGTCCAAATCCTCCTCCATCAAATTTATCCTGGCTGCGTCATGTTGTTGACTGGTCCTGACCTTAGAGCTGTTGTTGTTGTTGTAGATTCGCCGGTACTCTCCCGGTCCGAGTCTTTTCCAGATGGTGACCCGGCCTTGGCTCCCTGTCGTGGGAGTCTCTTAGACCTATGTCTCCCATGGGAGGAGGTACAAGTACCCCCTCATAGTCTGGGACCAAATGTCCCCAGGTCTAGACACGTTGCCCGCCCTCACGGGGCTCGTAGGGAGAAGCTAGGCCCCTTGTCTGCTATTTTCCAAGCCCCAGGGAGACCGTGGGAATGGCAGTCTTGTGATCTGCATATTGTAGCAAGCTCTGGCTCTGGCACCTACCCCGCCCTAGAAGGGCTGAGCATGGTGTCTCGGATAGTAGAGCTGATATTTCACCCATTTTTAAAAGCTCTGAGCGAAAAAACGGCAACTACAACCTGACAGATTCCTTGTTAGGTCCTTAGATTTGGCGATTTCTCCTGTTTCCCTCTCAATGTACACTGGTCAGTTGATGTAGAGGTCTGCTACTAAAAAAACATCCTTGGCTGTTAAACTATTCATTTCCTTCCCGCGATTTGGCCTCTGGTGTGCCATCTTCCCCACCACTGGGGTGGTGTTGATTCACTGGGAATTCTCCCGGCCCAGGTCTATTCCAGATGGCGACCCGGCTCCGGCTCCCTGTCGTGGGAGTATCAGAGACCTATATCTCCCATGGGAGGAGGTACAAGTACCCCCTCATCGTTGGGACCAACTGTCCCCAGGCCTAGCCACATTCCCCACCAGCATGGGGCTGGGAGGGAGAAGCTAGGACTCTCTGGTCTGCCATCTTCCCCGCCCCAGGGAGGCTGACGGGAAGGGCAGTCGTGCGAGCTGCAGATGGTAGCAAGCTCCAGCTCTGGCACCTACCCTGCCCTAAAAGGGCTGGGCATGGTGTCCTCCCACCCATGGGGTGGCTGCCATCTACCCCACCCCAGGGGGTGATCCATCGTCCCCACCGGAGGGGGGTGGCCATCATCCACACCCCAGGGGGTGTTATATCTTCCCCACCCAAGGGGGTGTTATATCTTCTCCACCCCAGGGGGCTGCAATCTTCCCCACCTGAGGGGGGTGTGCCATCTTCCCTGCCCAAGGAGGAGGTGCATAATGGGTCCAGGGACTCTACCTTAATATTATAGAGGTACATAATGGGTCCAGGGACTGTACCACAACATTACAGAGGTACATAATTGGTCCAGGTACTGTACCTCAACATTACAGAGGTACACAATGGGTCCAGGGACTGTACCTCAACATTACAGAGGTACATAATGGGTCCAGGGCCTGTACCTCAACATTACAGAGGTACATAATGGGTCCAGGGACTGTACCTCAACGTTACAGAGGTACATAATGGGTCCAGGGACTGTACCTCAACGTTACAGAGGTACATAATGGGTCTAGGGACTGTACCTCAACATTACAGAGGTACATAATGGGTCCAGGGACTGTACCTCAACATTACAGAGGTACATAATGAGTCCAGGAGGAGGTGTTGATTCACCTGGAATTCTCCCGGCCCGGGTCTTTACCAGATGGCGACCCGGCTCCGGCTCCCTGGCGTGGGAGTGTCAGAGACCTAAGTCTCCCATGGGAGGGGATACTCCTCATCGGTGGGACCACTGGTCCCAGGCCTAGCCATATTCCCCACCAGCACGAGGCAGGTAGGTAGATAGTTGCCAGGCCCCTCTGGTCTGCCACCTTCCCCGCCCCAAGGAGGCTGACGGGAAGGACAGGCTTGCGAGCCGCAGATGGTAGCAAGCTCCAGCCTTGGCACCTACCCTGCCCTAGAAGGGCTGGGCATGGTGATGGACCGAGTCCAGGAACTGTATAATAAACACTATGTATGTGTACTTGCATTTTTATTATTGTTCAAGAAATAACTACGGTAACTGAAGTAAAAATAATTGACATTGTTAAGTCAAATGTATAACTAAAATGTTTAAAAAATAAAAATATTAACTAAATTACAAAATAAAATTTTAAAAAGAAAATTGCAAAAGAAAATAAGGTGTTTGATTATAAAAGTGCTTTTGGAAACATTTTAAAATTTCATTAACATTTTAAAATAAAAATAATTAACATATAACGTTATATATTTGAAAATAATTACTCATAATAATTCTACCTTTGTATATTGAAAATAATATTTAATAAGATAAATTGAAAAATGAGACACATGTAAGGCTGCATTCCATGATCACTGTACTACTGTTCAGTGATCACACTCTACAGTGATCACTGTAATATTCTAATCGATCACTGTACTACTGTACATGATCACTGTACTACTGTTCCATGATCACTGCTACCGTACCAGTGATCACGTTTGTATCATCTGTACTATTGACCAGTGATCCCTGTAATACTGTACAGTGGATCACTTAATAAACTTAATGGACCATGTAACTACATTACCAATTATCACTGTACTACTGTTCCAGTGATCACTACTACCGTACCAGTGATCACTGTACTACTGTACCAGCGATCACTGTACTACTGTACCAGTGATCACTGTACTACTGTTCCAGTGATCACTATAGTCAGTACTACTGTACCAGTGATCACTGTACTATGTACCAGTGATCACTGTACTATGTACCAGTCACTTCCAGTGATCACTGTACTACTGTACCAGTGATCACTGTACTACTGTACCAGTGATCACTGTACTCTGTCCAGTGATCCTGTACTACTGTACCAGTGATCACTGTACTGTCCAGGATCACTGTACTTACAGTGATCACTGTACTACTGTACCAGTGATCACTGTACTACTGTTCCAGTGATCACTACTACCGTACCAGTGATCACTGTACTACTGTACCAGCGATCACTGTACTACTGTACCAGTGATCACTGTACTACTGTACCAGTGATCACTACTACCGTACCAGTGATCACTGTACTACTGTACCAGTGATCACTGTACTATGTACAGGATCCTGTATTGTACCAGTGATCACTGTACTACGCGTGATCTGTCACAGTGATCACTGACTACTGTACAGTGATCACTGTACTACGTCCAGATCACTGTACTACTGTACCAGTGATCACTGTACTATTGACCAGTGATCACTGTACTACTGTCCAGTGATCACTGTATAGTTTACTTGTACCAGTGATCACTGTACTGATGTGTACCAGTGATCACTGTAGACTATTGTACCAGTGATCTACAGTGATCACTGACTTGTACCAGTGATCACTGTACTACTGTACAGTGATCACTGTACTACTGTACCAGTGATCACTGTACTCTAGGATCCTGTACTTACAGTGATCACTGTACTACTGTACCAGTGATCACTGTACTCTGTACCAGTGATCACTGTACTACTGTACCAGTGATCACTGTATCTGTACAGTGATCACTGTACTACTGCCAGTGATCACTGTACTACTGTACCAGTGATCTTTACTAGGTCACTACTTGTACCAGTGATCACTGTACTACTGTACCAGTGATCACTGTACTATGTACCAGTGATCACTGTACTACTGTACCAGTGATCACTGTATACCATATCTGTAGCCAGTGATCACTTGTACTACTGTACCAGTGATCACTGTATTACTGTACCAGTGATCACTTGTACAATGCTGTACCAGTGATCACTGTACTACTGTACCAGTGATCACTGTACTACTGTACCAGTGATCACTGTACTATGTACCAGTGATCACTGTACTACTGTACCAGTGATCACTGTACTTACTGTACCAGTGATCACTGTGACTGACTGTACCAGTGATCACTGTACTACTGTACCAGTGATCACTGTACATGATACTGTACCAGTGATCACTTCGAGATACTGACTGTACCAGTGATCACTGTACTACAGTGTCACCGTAGTGATCAAGCTGTGTCAGGCGGGCCGGTTCACTTCGTACCAGTGATCACTGTTCTGCTACCTGACACTGTACTGTACCAGTGATCACTGTACTATGTACCAGTGATCACTGTACTACTGTACCAGTGATCACTGTACTATGTACCAGTGATCACTGTATACTGTACCAGTGATCACTGTATGTACTACTGTACCAGTGATCACTGTATACTGTACAGTGATCACTGTACACTACAGTGATCACTGTACTAGTACCAGTGATCACTGTACTAGTGTACCAGTGATCACTGTACTAGTGTACCAGTGATCACTGTACTAGTACCAGTGATCACTGTACTACTGTACCAGTGATCACTGTACTACTACATAAGAACATAAGAAAGGAGGAACACTGCAGCAGGCCTGTTGGCCCATACTAGGCAGGTCCTTCACAATCCGTCCCACTAACAGAATATTTGCTCAACCCAATTTTCAATGCTACCCAAGAAATAAGCTTTGACAATTCTACCCACTCATGCGCGAGTCCCACTCAAGAACATAAGAACATAAGAAAGGAGGAACACTGCAGCAGGCCTGTTGGCCCATACTAGGCAGGTCCTTCACAATCCGTCCCACTAACAGAATATTTGCTCAACCCAATTTTCAATGCTACCCAAGAAATAAGCTTTGACAATTCTACCCACTCATGCGCGAGTCCCACTCAAATCCAACCCCTCTCACTCATGAATTTATCCAACCTAAATTTGAAACTACCCAAGGTCCTAGCTTCAATAACCCTACTAGGCAGACTGTTCCACTCATCAACTACCCTATTTCCAAACCAATACTTTCCTATATCCTTTCTAAATCTAAACTTATCTAACTTGAATCCATTATTGCGGGTTCTCTCTTGGAGAGATATCCTCAAGACCTTATTTATATCCCCTTTGTTAATACCCATTTTCCACTTGTATACCTCGATCATGTCTCCCTCATTCTACGTCTTACAAGTGAATGTAATTTTAGGGTCTTCAATCTTTCTTCGTAAGGAAGATTTCTAATGCTATGTATTAATTTAGTCATTCTACGCTGAATGTTTTCTAACGAATTTATGTCCATTCTGTAATATGGAGACCAGAACTGAGCTGCGTAATCTAGGTGAGGCCTTACTAATGATGTATAAAGCTGTAATATAACCTCTGGACTTCTGTTGCTAACACTTCTTGATATAAATCCCAGTAATCTATTTGCCTTATTACGTACGCTTAGGCATTGCTGTCTTGGTTTAAGGTTGCTGCTTACCATCACCCCCAAGTCCTTCTCGCAATCTGTATGGCTAAGTTCTACGTTATTTAACTTATAAGTGCTTGGGTTATGGACACTCCCGAGCTTCAGAACCTTGCATTTATCTACATTGAACTGCATCTGCCACTTTTCTGACCACGAATTAAGTTTGTCTAAATCTTCCTGAAGTTTTATGACATCTATGTTTGAATCAATTATCCTACCTATCTTCGTGTCGTCGGCGAATTTGCTCATATCACTAGTAATTCCCTCATCAAGGTCATTGATATATATTATAAATAACAATGGGCCTAAGACTGATCCCTGTGGAACACCACTTGTTACAAGTCCCCATTCGGATTTAACCCCATTTATGCACACTCTCTGCTTCCTATTGGTGAGCCATGACTCGATCCATGACAGCACTTTTCCCCAATGCCATGAGCTGCCACTTTCTTTAACAGTCTCTGGTGCGGTACTCTATCAAAAGCCTTACTAAAGTCTAAATATACAATATCGAATTCTTTATCGTGATCAACAGCCTCAAAAGCTTTACTGAAGAAGGTTAATAAATTAGATAGGCAGGAACGGCCCCTCGTGAATCCATGCTGGGTATCATTAATCAAATTATGGTTATCTAGATGGCTTCTAATAATATCAGCTATAATTGACTCTAGTAATTTGCCTACAATTGAGGTCAGGCTTATTGGGCGGTAGTTTGACGGTAGTGACTTGTCCCCTGCTTTAAAAATAGGAATTACATTAGCTATCTTCCACATATCAGACACTACACCTGTTTGAAGAGAAAATTAAAAATGTTAGATATTGGTTCACAGAGTTCCATTTTGCATTCCTTAAGAACCCTTGCAAAAAGCTCATCAGGACCCGGCGATTTATTTTGTTTCAGTCGGTCCAGCTGTTTCATAATCATTTTGCTAGTGACTGTGATATTACATAATTTATCTTCTTCTGGGCCTCTGTAAAAATTAATTACTGGGATATTATTAATGTCTTCCTGTGTGAATACCGAGAGAAAATAATTATTAAAAATAGAGCACATATCATTCTCCTTGTACCAGTGATCACTGTACTACTGTACCAGTGATCACTGTACTACTGTACCAGTGATCACTGTATTACTGTACCAGTGATCACTGTACTACTGTACCAGTGATCACTGTACTACTGTACCAGTGATCACTGTACTCTGTCCTGTGATCACTGTACTACTGTCCAGTAATCACTGTACTACTGTACCAGTGATCACTGTACTACTGTACCAGTGATCACTACTACTGTACCAGTGATCACTGTACTTCTGTACCAGTGATCACTGTACTTCTGTACCAGTGATCACTGTATTACTGTACCAGTGATCACTGTACTACTGTACCAGTGATCACTGTACTACTGTACCAGTGATCACTGTACTACTGTACCTGTGATCACTGTACTACTGTACCAGTAATCACTGTACTACTGTACCAGTGATCACTGTACTACTGTACCAGTGATCACTACTACTGTACCAGTGATCACTGTACTTCTGTACCAGTGATCACTGTACTTCTGTACCAGTGATCACTGTACAAACACACAATAGAGCGAGAAATTAATGTTAAAGACCTGGAAGTGATCATGTCGGATTTTTAACCCCGGAGGGTTAGCCACCCTGGATAACCCAAGAAAGTCAGTGCGTCATCGAGGACTGTCTGTCTTATTTCCTTTGGGGTCCTTAATCTTGTCCCCCAGGATGCCACCCACACCAGTCGTCTAACACCCCAGGTACCTATTTGCTGCTAGGTGAACATGACAACGGGTGTAAGGAAACACGTCGAAATGTTTTCACACGCCGGGAATCGAACCCGGGCCCTCCGTGTGTGAAGCGAGAGCTCTAGCCACCAGACCACCGGGCCACCATAACATTGTATCAATCGCATCTGCTAGAAAAATGACAGGATGGATAATGAGAACCTTCAAAACCAGGGATGCCAAGCCCATGTTGACAGTTTTCAGGTCGCTTGTTCTGTCTAGGCTGGAATATTGCTGCACACTAACTGCACCTTTCAAGGCGGGTGAAATTGCTGACCTAGAAAATGTGCAGAGAACCTTCATGGCACACATAACTGCGATAAACCACCTCAATTACTGGGAACGCTTGAAGTTCCTAAACCTGTACTCCGTAGAACGCAGGCGGGAGAGATACATTATTATATACATGTGGAAAATTCTCGAGGGATTAGTACCAAACTTGCACACGAGAGTCACTCCCTACGAAAGCAAAAGACTCGGCAGACGATGTAACATCCCCCCAATGAAGAGCAGGGGTGCCACTAGCACGTTGAGGGACAACACAATAAGTGTGAGGGGCCCAAGATTGTTCAACTGCCTCCCAGGATACATAAGGGGGATTACCAACAAGCCCCTGGCTGTCTTCAAGCAGGCACTGGACAGGCACCTCAAGTCGGTACCTGATCAGCCGGGCTGTGGTTCATACGTTGGACTGCGTGCGGCCAGCAGTAACAGCCTGGTTGATCAGGCTCTGGTCCAACAGGAGGCCTGGTCACAGACCGGGCCGTGGGGGCGTTGACCCCTGGAATTCTCTCCAGGTAGACAACACTTGTGACAGTAGTATATACAACACTTGTGACAGTAGTATATACAACACCTGCGACAGTAGTATATACAACACTTGTGACAGTAGTATATACAACACCTGCGACAGTAGTATATACAACACCTGTGATAACACCAGTTAACACAATATGATTATAACATCTCAGCCGGTGACATGGCAATACCACCATCATAACAGTTGCCATTAATACCACCACCAACAGATATAACTCAGTTGTTGCTATAGACATATAAGAAATATATTAGAATAAGTTATTATATTTTAACCCTGTTAAGAGTTATTAAAAAAATAATGGTTTTATGATTGTTTCTGGTTAATTGCAACCAAAAAATTTTTAATAAAACATTTAATTTTTGCATAAAAAAATTTCCGAATATTCTATGTAAATGTACTTAAAGTTATAAATAATTTTTAAAACTTATTAAAAAATTTATGTTGTAAAATATTTTGTTAATTAATTTTAAAGTTATGTGTTAGACACGTTAAAACTTAGATGATCAATTTAAAGTTAATTATTTTATTAATAATAGCTAAAAAAGTTAGCCAAAAAAAACACTGAAGTATCTCTCAGTATATATACACTGAGAAGTGTATCTCTCAGTGTATATACACTGAGAAGTGTATCTCTCAGTGTATATACACTGAGTAAGTAAGTTTATTCAGGCGGTCGATCACCATGCCCAGCCCTTCTAGGGCAGGGTAGGTGCCAAGGCTGGAGCTTGCTACCATCTGCGGCTCGCAAGCCTGCCCTTCCTGTCAGCCTCCTTGGGGCGGGGAAGGTGGCAGACCAGAGAGGCCTAGCATCTCCCTACGAGCCCCGTGAGGGCGGGGAACGTGGCTAGGCCTGGGGACAGTTGGTCCCAGACGATGAGGAGGTACTTGTACCCCCTCCCATGGGAGACATAGGTCTCAGACACTCCCATGACATGGAGCCAAGGCCGGGTCACCATCTGGTAAAGACCCGGACCGGGAGAGTACCGGCGAATCTACAACAACAACAATAATGTGTAGAGGACCTAGGATAACCCAAAAAAGTCAGTGTGTGTATCTCTGAGAGATACACTTCTCAGTGTATATACACTGAATGATACACACACTGACTTTTTTGGGTTATCCTAGGTTCTCAAATTAACATTTCACAGACCCACTCCAGTAGGTCACAACACTGTCCCTCCAGTGAGTCACAACACCGTCCTTCCAGTGAGTCACAACACTGTCCCTCCAGTGGGTCACAACACCGTCCCTTCAGTGGGTCACAACACCGTCCCTCCAGTGGGTCACAACACCGTCCCTTCAGTGGGTCACAACACCGTCTCTCCAGTGGGTCACAACACTGTCCCTCCAGTGGGTCACAACACCGTCCCTCCAGTGGGTCACAACACCGTCCCTTCAGTGGGTCACAACACCGTCCCTTCAGTGGGTCACAACACCGTCCCTTCAGTGGGTCACAACACCGTCTCTCCAGTGGGTCACAACACTGTCCCTCCAGTGGGTCACAACACCGTCCCTCCAGTGAGTCACAATGTCCCTCCAGTGGGTCACAACACCGTCCCTCCAGTGGGTCACAACACCGTCCCTCCAGTGGGTCACAACACCGTCCCTCCAGTGGGTCACACCCTCCAGTATAACACAAGTCAGACACAGCGGGACTTTGTATTATATTTGAAAATATACTTTTTTAAACTATTAAAGAAAATATTCCAGCCGGTAATACTGGCTGTATTAAATTTGGTTGTGGACTCTGTATATAAAGGAAAAATTATTGTTAACTTGACGACTAAGGATTTGTTTGTTGTATAAAATTTTATACATTATACAAAAAAAAAAAGTCTTACCAAATTATCGTCTTGATGATATATTCCAGCGCCTCACTATCGGTAGGCCTAATTTGACTAATAAATAGTTACATTACGTGATGTGTGATAATTAAAGCATATTGGGAGGCGAAAACAGGATACCATCTAGGCGGCGGTCAAGTTTTATTCAGGTATACACAAATACAGTTACATAGATTATCATACATAGCACATGTGTATAGAACCATCTAGGATAACCCAAAAAAGTCAGACAAGGTGACCTTCATCGGGATCCTTTATCAGTACCAATCTGACAGTTATTTCACAGATCTTGACCCTTCCACATACACTGGGCATGTGGCAGACGAGGCTGCCAAGACCGCCGCCATGCTTGAGGCACAGCCAGACTATGCTATGGGAAGCCAGAGCGGCCAGGTGCCCACTCCCTGACCGTGGTACAACTGGGCAACGCACTGGGCACCATCTCAAGTATGCGGAGGCAGGTCCTAGGAATAATAATAATAATAATAATATTTATTTAGACATGATACAAAGATGTACTAAATAGTTCTAGGTATACATGAGGTGTCCATGCCAAAAGCCCCTAATATGCTGAGCATTGTAGACATTCTTAAAATTAATTAACAGTAGAGGAGGAGGAGGAGGTGTTGATTCACCAGGAAATCTCCCGGCCCGGGTCTTGACCAGATGGCGACCCGGCTCCGGCTCCCTGGCGTGGGAGTAGCAGAGACCGAAGTCTCCCATGGGAGGGGGTACCCCTCAGCGGTGGGACCAACTGGTCCCAGGCCTAGCCATATTCGCCCACAAGCACGTAGGTAGATAGTTGCTAGGCCCCTCTGGTCTGCCACCTTCCATGCCCCAAGGAGGCTGACGGGAAGGACAGGCTTGCGAGCTGCAGATGGTAGCAAGCTCCAGCCTTGGCACCTACCCTGCCCTAGAAGGGCTGGGCATGGTGATCGACCTAACAGTAGACTACATGGTAAAAAATTATGGTTGATAATTTACAAAATAAGTACAGTATTGTGTATTTAAGTTGTGAAATTTGAATATAAGTTGAACATAATTTATTAATTACAGCAATGCAATTAATTAAATCAGATCAAACAAATTAAAACAATTGGGTCGTTCACCATGCCCAGCCCTTCTGGGGCAGGGTAGGTGCCAAGGCTGGAGCTTGCTACCATCTGCGGCTCGCAAGCCTGCCCTTCCTGTCAGCCTCCTTGGGGCGGGGAAGGTGGCAGACCAGAGGGGCCTAGCATTTATCTACGTACCTGCCTCGTGCTGGTGTGGAATGTGGCTAGGCCTGGGGCCAGTTGGTCCCGCCGCTGAGGGGTACCCCCTCCCATGGGAGACATAGGTCTCTGCTACTCCCCCGACAGGGAGCCGGAGCCGGGTCGCCATACCTCCTCCTCCTCCTTAAAACAATTAATTGTATTGCAATTACAGTATATATGTTCATTAGATGAGTTACAAAGAGTACAAGAGAGTGGATTATTATATTTGTTAATGATATAGAAACAGTTAGCTCAGTATGCATTATTTATAACAGGTTTTTACATTTAAGTGATTAATCAACTTTCTTGGTAATGTTAAATATTGTGCACTTAGGTTTGGGTGAGAAGGTGGTTTTTTAGCAGCGTTTTGAATTGAGGTACAGGCAGGGTTTCTTTGGCAATCACAGGTAATGAATTCCAAATTTTCGGGCCTTTAATGTGCATTGAGTTTTTGCATAGTGTTAGATGGACACGGGGAACATCGAGGAGTGATCTGTGTCTTGTGTTATGGTCATGTGTCCTGTAAGGTTGGTAAGACGTTTGTGTGGAAAATATTGGGTATTTTTCCGAAAGGTTATACTCGATAACCTTTCCAATGTGAATATTCTTAATGTGTGACTGTTGGTACACATAATACGTAGGAATGAAGAACAAACCAACACACATGTCTTGACGCATGTGTAGTTAAACCCAGGGGGGTCAACGGCGTGGGTACGCTGAGCTGGGTTCAAGTTGGGTCAGTCTCGGGTGGATATCATATGCTCCGGAGGTCGTGAGTGAAATGGAGTCCGGGATATGGCGGTTCCTGCGCCAAATCGCAGTTAATGGTCTCACTTCACAATAGAGTGTTGTGAATGTTCGTCGTAAATAATGTGGGACATTAAGTCCAAGAAACTGCAATAATAGAGTGATAATGTGCTAAATAGTGACCGACGCCGCCATTACGGTTTTTCGATGGAGGAAATGTGCTTCGGTTTGATCAGTGTTCATCGTACACAATTATTAATGGATTAACTTCTAAAGAGGGTAAATTGTGGGACGTTAAGTCCAGTGAATCAGAGGTATAAATCAATGGAAGGGAAAGAGGTGGATCCGGGACCGCCATGTTGGGTATGAAGGAGGTGATCGTTTCCATCTCTACTCATCAACTCTGAATTTCGGTGTAGAGACGATGAAAGTGTATAAACTAGTGGGACATTAAACCACAGTTTGAATAGTGGTTAAAGTTATATGAATAAACTGTAAGAAAGGGAAATAGCGAGAGGATACGAATCGCTACTCCCCGACCAACCACATGTTACTTTGTCGGTCCGGTCTCGAGAACTGCTAAGAGATCAAGGGAATCAACTTTCTCTTGACTCATCGGGACACCCAAATTCAACATCAACATCTTGCTGGCAGACTTGTATTTACCGGCAAGATAACGAGATCCATTGGAGGGAAACTGCTGAGAGGACTGTCTCTTCCTCACAGTAGGTACATTTATTGTTGTAGCTGTGTCGTTGGCCAGTAGATAGGTTACAATGAGGAGGATGAGGAGGTGTTGATTCACCGGGAATTCTCCCGGCCCGGGTCCTTACCAGACGGCGACCCGGCTCCGGTTCCCTGGCGTGGGAGTAGCAGAGACATATGTCTCCCATGGGAGGGGGTACCCCTAAGCGGTGGGACCAACTGGTCCCACCGCTTTTCAATGGGGGGATGTTGCATCGTCTGCCGAGTTTTTTGCTTTCATAGGGTGTGATTTTCGTGTGCAAGTTTCGTACCAATCCCTCTAGGATTTTCCAAGTGTATATGATCATGTATCTCTCCCGCCTGCGTTCTAGGAAGTACAGGTTTAGGAACTTCAAGTATTTCCAGTAATTGAGGTGTTTTATCGCAGTTATGCGTGCCATGAAGGTTCTCTGCACATTTTCTAGGTCAGCAATCTCACCTACCTTGAAAGGTGCAGTTAATGTGCAGCAATATTCCAGCCTAGATAGAACAAGCGACCTGAAGAGTGTCATCATGGGCTTGGCATCCCTGGTTTTGAAGGTTCTCATTATCCATCCTGTCATTTTTCTAGCAGATGTGATTGATACACTGTTATGGTCTTCAAAGGTGAGATCTTCCGACATGATCACTCCCAGGTCTTTTACATTTGTTTTTCGCTCTATTGTGTGGTTGAAATTTGTTTTATACTCCGATGAGATTTTAATTTCCTCACGTTTTCCATATCGGAGTACATAATTGAAATTTCTCATCATTGAACTTCATATTGTTTTCTGCAGCCCATTTAAAGATTTGGTTTATGTCTGCTTGGAGTCTTGCAGTGTCCTCAACGGTGGACACTGTCATACAGATTCGGGTGTCATCTGCAAAGAAAGACACAGCACTGTGGCTTATGGATGTGGAGGATGAAGAACAGGATGGGAGCGAGTACTGTGCCTTGTGGAACATAGCTTTTCACTGTAGCCGCCTCAGACTTTACTCTGTTGACTACTACTCTTTGTGTTCTACTTGTTAGGAAATTATAGATCCATCTACCAACTTTTCCTGTTATTCCTTTATTACGCATTTTGTGTGCTGTTACACCATGGTCACACTTTTCAAAGGTTTTTGCAAAGTCTGTGTATATAACATCTGCATTCTGTTTGTCTTCTAGAGTATCCAGGACCTTGTCGTAGTGGTCCACTAGTTGTGACAGACAGGAACGACCTGCTCTAAACCCGTGCTGCCCTGGGTTGTGCAATTGATGGGTATCAAGATGGGTGGCTATCTTGCTTCTTAGAACCCTTTCAAAGATTTTATGATATGGGACGTTAGCGCAATTGGTCTGTAGTTCTTTGCTATTGCTTTACTGCCCCCTTTGTGGAGTGGGGTTATGTCTGTTGTTTTTAGTAACTGCGGGACGACCCCAGTGTCCATGCTCCCTCTCCATAGGATGTTAAAAGCACGTGATAGGGGCTTCTTGCAGTTCTTGATGAACACGGAGTTCCATGAGTCAGGGCCTGGAGGGGAGTGCATGGGCATGTCCTAATTTGCGGGAAATGCTCTGCATAACAAGGGACTTTCTATATAATAGTGTGTCATTGATGTCAGCTATGGTCTGTATACCTTGTACATGTACTTGTAGTAAATAAAGATATTATTATTACTATTACACTGTCCTACCCGGGGAGCCAGTGCCGGGATCCATACCGGAGAATCACCTAGAATAGTGATCATTGTACTAGTGTACCAGTCACCAGTGATCACTGTACTAGTGTACCAGTCACTATTAATCACTGTACTAGTGTACAAGTCACCAGCGATCACTGTACTAGTGTACCAGTCACCAGCGATCACTGTACTAGTGTACCAGTCATCACTAGTACCCTACATGTGTACCAGAGATCTCTAGTACACTGTTGTTGTTCTTGATTCGCCGGTACTCTCCCGGTCCTGGTCTTTTCCAGATGGTGACCCGGCCTTGGCTCCCTGTCTTGGGAGTGTCGTGAGACATATGTCTCCCATGGGAGGCAGTACAAGGACCTCCTCATCTTCTGGGACCAACTGTCCCCAGGCCTAGCCACATTCCCCGCCCTCACAGGGCTCGTAGGGAGAAGCTAGGCCTCTGGTCTGCCAACGGCAGTCCTGGGAGCTGCAGGTAGTAGCAAGCTCCAGCTCTGGCACCTTCCCCGCCCCAGGAGGGCACGTGGGACTGTTCCCCACCCTTGGGGGGCCCGTGGAAGTAGTACACTAGTGTTTATTTAAATAAAATTCGAAGGATAACTAACACAAAACGATAAAAATACAATTCAACTTTTAATTCAAAATCTAATAGATTTATTAAATTATTGATACCATTTAATAGCAGCATATTAAATAAAAAAAGTGCTTTATAGATGTTTCTGAAACTTTCATTTATTTTAAATAATTGCATAAAATTTTCAGAAAATTTGTTTAATAAAATATTCTCCTTTCAAATAAAATGAAAATGATCTATTTGCATCTGTATAGTAAATGAAAATTTAAATTTTTAGAAAACCTTGTAAATTTAATTTACGGGGTTTTATCTATTGAAATACTTAACGAGTTCTATGAGTAATTGTTAAACGTATTAGTCATCATTGTAGCAGACTTGTAGTTACTGGTTTAAACCCTGTACTGTCTCCTCTCAACAAGAGCATTTCACCCCTCCATGGAAGATGTGTTCATTTAATATCACATACCTGCAAGTCCCTCCCAAGAAGCTCATTGCTAGTAATCCCTTCCTTAAATCACTTGTTAAAGCAACTGCTCAAGAAGAAATTTTTCGCCTAGCTGGTAGTAATAAGTTATCTCAAGTTATATACACTGATGAATCTAAACAGGAGTCTTCTGGCAGGGCTGCATCTGCTCTGGTTGCCACCTCCCTAGTTATGAACAATAATAATTTTTTTGAACTAGGCATAAGAATTAACAACTGGGCGTCTACACTGCAAACTGAATTGTTTGCAATCCTAATGGCACTAAAGCTAACTTATGACACTGAGCTTGACTCTATCTGTAGTGGTTGTAGGTTAATAAAACCCAGAGTAACACTAACAATGTACTCTCCAGGGCCGCTCCATAACAAACAACAACAATAACAAAACAATTATAAATGACTGAACCAAACAAACAGTATTTAATCCTCCTACTGCTCCCAACCCCTTACATTCCTCCTTTCCTAAATTACATTATATCATCCAACTTATAAATCCAACCTATCTGGATGTTTGACAACTCTGCTGGAACGCCGGAGAATTGGAGGGTTTGCACTGTCCTGAGGTGCCTCCTCTTCTCTCACCCGGCTGGTCCCCTTAGCAAACCTCCCAGGAGGTTCTTCCTGTATGCTAACCTGCTCTTTAAGTTTATTACCATTATTATCTGTTGTGGCCAGTTCCTCTAAACCACTCCTTACTGCTTCTGGTACTGTTGGAATCAGTGGTTGCTCTCCACTCCTAAACCTTGGCATGAGCTGATCTATATGCCTTTTCCATATCATGTTACCAAACCCTCTAATTAACACTTTGTAATTCCTAACCCCTAATACCTCCACAATTTTTCCTTCTACCCAAGGGTCATCTTTCCCAAAATTCCTTGCATACACATCATCATCAACCTTAAAATGCTTCACCACTCCTTGAAAGTCACCAGCAGGCATGTTAGACAATGAATTGTCCTCTTTAACATGACATTTGACAGCCGATACAGGGACTTTGAAAGTCCTATGAAACATCATTTCTGCTGGTGTCTTATTAGTGGAGGAATGAATAGTTTTCCTATGGTTATATAAGAACCTACATAATCTGTTATTGAGAGATCCTTTTGTAAACTTGTGTAACCCTTCCTTCAATGTCCGTACACGCTCTCTCTGCAGACCATTTGATGATGGATGGTATGGGGCTGGAGTAATATGTTCAATACTATTCTTACTAAAAAAAGCTTCCAGTTCTTGGGATACAAAGTAAGCAGCATTATCTGACACAACTATTTTCTGGTAACCCAAAATTACAAAAGGATTTCCTCAGTAACTCAGTAGTCACTGTGGATGTCATAGAACTAGTGACTTGCACATCTAAGAATTTTGAAAAAGAATCCACAATTACCAAAATATTTGCCCTCAACTGG
>WNWK01010596.1:0-69374 GCA_009830355.1 Cherax destructor | reverse complement strand
GAACTTACTCCCGACACCCCGAAAACCACGCATAGGTGAATACTTGCGATGCGATGCAGCTGTCCAGCGTGTAGTATCCTGTAGATT
This sequence comes from Cherax destructor, assembly GCA_009830355.1. NCBI lineage: Eukaryota > Metazoa > Arthropoda > Malacostraca > Decapoda > Parastacidae > Cherax > Cherax destructor. The sequence continues at coordinate 69,287 of WNWK01010596.1, read as the reverse complement.
GTCCAACTCGATGTGATGTTCTGGCGTATATCCACTTTCGTTTCTTGTCGATATATAATATAACCTATTCACTGAATTTCTTTCGCTTGTCACATATTAATTTCACTTTATTATCTAGGGTGACACGTGGCAACGTCGCCTGGAGCACACTAGGCCCACTGTGTGTGTGCGTGTGTGCGTATGCGTATGCGTGTACTCACCTAATTTGACTCATCTGAGTCTTCAGCTTCCAGTTGTGTCCCCTTGTTTCTGTGTTCCCTCTCTGGAACATCCTGTCACTGTACTCACCTAATTGTGGTTGCAGGGGTCGAGACTCAGCTCCTGGCCCCGCCTCTTCGCTGTCTGCTACTGGGTCTCTGCTCTCCTTGCTCCATGAGCTTTATCATACCTTGTCTTAAAACTATGTATGGTTCCTGCCTCCACTATATCTTTCTCTAGTCCATTCCACTTCCTGACTACTCTGTGGCTGAAGAAATGTTTCCTGACATCCCTTTGACTCATCTGAGTCTTCAGCTTCCAGTTGTGTCCCCTTGTTTCTGTGTTCCTTCTCTGAAACAACCTGTCACTATCTACCTTGTCAATTCCCCGCAGTATTTTGTATGTCGTTATCATGTCTCCTCTGACCCTTCTTTCCTCCAGTGTTGTTAGTCCTATTTCCCTCAACCTTTCTTCATAGGACAGACCCCTGAGTTGTGGAACTAACCTTTGGGCATCTTACTGACAAGGAGAATGATATGTGCTCTATTTTTAATAATTATTTTCTCTCGGTTTTCACACAGGAAGACATTAATAATATCCCAGTAATGAATTTTTACAGAGGCCCAGAAGAAGATAAATTATGTAATATCACAGTCACTAGCGAAATGATTATGAAACAGCTGGACCGACTGAAACAAAATAAATCGCCGGGTCCTGATGAGCTTTTTGCAAGGGTTCTTAAGGAATGCAAAATGGAACTCTGTGAACCAATATCTAACATTTTTAATTTATCTCTTCAAACAGGTGTAGTGTCTGATATGTGGAAGTTGGCTAATGTAATTCCTATTTTTAAAGCAGGGGACAAGTCACTACCGTCAAACTACCGCCCAATAAGCCTGACCTCAATTGTGGCAAATTACTAGAGTCAATTATAGCTATATTATTAGAAGCCATCTAGATAACCATAATTTGATTAATGATACCCAGCATGGATTCACGAGGGCCGTTCCTGCCTATCTAATTTATTAACCTTCTTCAGTAAAGCTTTTGAGGCTGTTGATCACGATAAAGAATTCGATATTGTTTATTTAGACTTTAGTAAGGCTTTTGATAGAGTACCGCACCAGAGACTATTAAAGAAGTGGCAGCTCATGGCATTGGGGGAAAAGTGCTGTCATGGATCGAGTCATGGCTCACCAATAGGAAGCAGAGAGTGTGCATAAATGGGGTTAAATCCGAATGGGGACTTGTAACAAGTGGTGTTCCACAGGGATCAGTCTTAGGCCCATTGTTATTTATAATATATATCAATGACCTTGATGAGGGAATTACTAGTGATATGAGCAAATTCGCCGACGACACGAAGATAGGTAGGATAATTGATTCAAACATAGATGTCGTAGAACTTCAGGAAGATTTAGACAAACTTAATTCGTGGTCAGAAAAGTGGCAGATGCAGTTCAATGTAGATAAATGCAAGGTTCTGAAGCTCAGGTGTCCATAACCCAAGCACTTATAAGTTAAATAACGTAGAACTTAGCCATACAGATTGCGAGAAGGACTTGGGGGTGATGGTAAGCAGCAACCTTAAACCAAGACAGCAATGCCTAAGCGTACGTAATAAGGCAAATAGATTACTGGGATTTATATCAAGAAGTGTTAGCAACAGAAGTCCAGAGGTTATATTACAGCTTTATACATCATTAGTAAGGCCTCACCTAGATTACGCAGCTCAGTTCTGGTCTCCATATTACAGAATGGACATAAATTCGTTAGAAAACATTCAGCGTAGAATGACTAAATTAATACATAGCATTAGAAATCTTCCTTACGAAGAAAGATTGAAGACCCTAAAATTACATTCACTTGTAAGACGTAGAATGAGGAGACATGATCGAGGTATACAAGTGGAAAATGGGTATTAACAAAGGGATATAAATAAGGTCTTGAGGATATCTCTCCAAGAGAGAACCCGCAATAATGGATTCAAGTTAGATAAGTTTAGATTTAGAAAGGATATAGGAAAGTATTGGTTTGGAAATAGGTAGTTGATAGTGGAACAGTCTGCCTAGTAGGGTTATTGAAGCTAGGACCTTGGGTAGTTTCAAATTTAGGTTGGATAAATTCATGAGTGAGAGGGGTTGGATTTGAGTGGGACTCGCGCATGAGTGGGTAGAATTGTCAAAGCTTATTTCTTGGGTAGCATTGAAAATTGGGTTGAGCAAATATTCTGTTAGTGGGACGGATTGTGAAGGACCTGCCTAGTATGGGCCAACAGGCCTGCTGCAGTGTTCCTCCTTTCTTATGTTCTTATGTTGTCGCAAACCTTTGCACTTTCTCTAGTTTCCTTACGTGCTTGACCAGGTGTGGGTTCCAGACTGGTGCTGCATATTCTAGTATGGGCCTGACGTACACGGTATACAGTGTCTTGAACGATTCCTTGTTAAGGTAACGGAACGCTAATCTAAGGTTTGCCAGACGCCCATATGCTGCCGCAGTTATCTGGTTGATGTGTGCCTCCGGAGACGTGCTAGGCGTTATACTCACTCCAAGGTCTTTCTCCTTTGCCGAGGTTTGTAGCCTTTGTCCGCCTAGCTTGTACTCTGTCAGCGGTCTTCTTTGCCCTTCTCCGATCCTCATGACTTTGCATTTGGAGGGATTGAATTCGAGAAGCCAATTGCTAGACCAGATGTCGAGCTTGTCCAGGTCTGTTTGAAGTCCTGCTTGGTCCTCTTCCGATGTGATTCTCCTCATTATTTTCACATCATCCGCGAATAGAGACACTTCTGAGTCTATCCCATCCGTCATGTCATTACATATACTGTGTGTGTGTATATTGTGTGTGTGTGTGTGTGTGTGTGTGTGTGTGTGTACGTGCGTATGTGTGTGTGTGCGCGCGCGGCGGGGGGGTTATGGGGGCCCAACACTTGTTCACTAAAGTTTTATACAAAATTTCCAACAAAACGCTTGCTTGGTGGGTACACACGTGCCTCGTGGGTACACACGTGCCTCGTGGGTACATCACACGTGCCTCGTGGGTACACACGTGCCTCGTGGGTACATCACACGTGCCTCATGGGTACATCACACGTGCCTCGTGGGTACATCACACGTGCCTCGTGGGTACACGTGCCTCGTGGGTACACGTGCCTCGTGGGTACATCACACGTGCCTCGTGGGTACATCACACGTGCCTCGTGGGTACACGTGCCTCGTGGGTACACGTGCCTCGTGGGTACATCACACGTGCCTCGTGGGTACACGTGCCTCGTGGGTACACGTGCCTCGTGGGTACATCACACGTGCCTCGTGGGTACATCACACGTGCCTCGTGGGTACATCACACGTACCTCGTGGGTACACGTGCCTCGTGGGTACATCACACGTGCCTCGTGGGTACATCACACGTGCCTCGTGGGTACATCACACGTGCCTCGTGGGTACACGTGCCTCGTGGGTACATCACACGTGCCTCGTGGGTACACGTGCCTCGTGGGTACATCACACGTGCCTCGTGGGCTACACGTGCCTCGTGGGTACATCACACGTGCCTCGTGGGTACACGTGCCTCGTGGGTACATCACACGTGCCTCGTGGGTACATCACACGTGCCTCGTGGGTACATCACACGTGCCTCGTGGGTACATCACACGTGCCTCGTGGGTACATCACACGTGCCTCGTGATGGTACATCACACGTGCCTCGTGGAGTCCACATCACACGTGCCTCGTGGGTACATCACACGTGCCTCGTGGGTACATCACACGTGCCTCGTGGGTACATCACACGTGCCTCGTGGGTACATCACACGTGCCTCGTGGGTACATCACACGTGCCTCGTGGGTACATCACACGTGCCTCGTGGGTACATCACACGTGCCTCGTGGGTACATCACACGTGCCTCGTGGGTACATCACACGTGCCTCGTGGGTACATCACACGTGCCTCGTGGGTACATCACACGTGCCTCGTGGGTACATCACATCGCCATGACTCAGTGATATTTACGGCGAGATTTTTGTTTCTGCAATTTGTTGCAAAATACACATTTTCTTATGAGAAACTGTGTATTTTGCAAGTAATTGCAGACACTTATGTCCTCCTGTAGATTGATCCTGCCACAGTGGCTGCAGGCAAGGTGTTACATGTACTAGCCATGTACTCGTGTACTCACCATAATAATAATATACTCACAATACAGGCATACAGCTTCCTTCTGGTGTTGTGTCTACAGGTTAGTTTCCTCAGTAATATTACAAGGTAATGCTGTCATCATGGTCAGTCTTAAGGCTTTAAAGACTCTGGTAATTACGATGCTTTTACATCACACACACCCCTAGTACCTGATCAGTGAAATAAAGCAAGTCACGCCTCTAACTCACCAGTATCTAAAGCTTAAAATATACATTTTTCTATGCATTCCATCGAAGGGCGTATCAAACACACTCTTAGAAGATAGTGTATATTTTTTTTCTTGCAATAAGATTTATAGCAGACGTAGGTAGCGAAGCAGTGCACGTGTGCTCATTTACACATGTGCTTATTCACTGCTGCTCAGTGAGCGAATATCTAGATGAAATAAATGTGGATATTGTCTGGGTAGGCAGCGATGAATGAACATACGAGTCACATGTGGCTTTTCAGCCATGGCTTGGCTGGCTCTGTTTAAGAGGTTTGAGAGGAGAAATTAGTCGTGGATGTGTAGTGTAAATGGTGCGTCAGTTTTGGGATGAACTCTTGCATAGGTCAAAGTAATGAGGATGAATTGTTTATTACTGTAATGTAAGTAGGTGATGTTGAAGAGTATAATGCATGTCCGGGCAGGTGACTTTCCTGATAGTACTGCTGTTGCTGTCTGGAGTGTTCTCTGGGCTCACCCTGGGACTCATGGCGCTCGACAAGACTGAGCTGAAGATTGTGTCCAACGCTGGCTCCCCGGACGAGCGGCGATACGCTCGTGCCATTGAGCCTGTGCGTCGCCACGGCAACTTCCTGCTGTGTACACTACTGCTTGGCAACGTGCTCGTCAACTCCACCGTCACTATCCTCCTCGATGACCTCTCCTCTGGACTTGTTGCAGTTATCGGTTCCACCATTGCCATTGTTGTCTTCGGCGAGATCATTCCACAAGGTGAGTTGTTACCCAGTTTCCAAACTTCTCTTCACAATATGCATTCCTAAATATTAGTATATATATTTGTAGGTTTGATGAGCAGTATTATTTATTGTACTGCAGTACATGTTTGCAATAATGAGCGTATATCATGTGGTATATATTGTGCTGTGTTTTGTTTACAGTACTGAGGGTATATCCAGGGATATATATATATGTATATGTATTGAGATGTGTACGTGTTTGTTCAACAGCAATCTGCTCGCGCCACGGACTGGCTATCGGGGCAAGAGCAGTGTGGTTGGTGAGAGTGTTTATGGTTATCACTGCACCAGCTGCCTATCCTATCTCCAAGGTACGTCAACCTCACCATGTTATCTTTCTCATCACCATGATATTCATTACGTATCATCTTATTACCATGCTTCACATGTATCATCTTTCCCATTACAATGGTTCTCATCACGTCACTTTAACTGTTGACTAGATGAGTGTTGTGAGGGAGATGGGATGTGTCCCTGACCTTGAACTGGACCTCGGGTACATTCATCAGCGGTAAACGAGGTTAATCTTGGGTTAATTTCTTAAGCATCATTCAGTTGATAGTATGAGGATCAATGTGTTCACTGACAGGACGATGAGCACCAGCTTCATGGTGTTCATTGATGAGTAATCGTATTTTGATCAGTTAACGAGTCATTGGTTTTTCACTATTAACGTGATGGTTGTCTGTAATGGCTTCCAGTTCACTGCTACTGTAAAATAAATTTTTGGCCTTTGTATGGAGAGAATGTTTTCCACCATAGGGACTAGCTATTAATAACAAATGTAACTCCATTGCAATTTTCGTATTTGCAAAATATTGTTACCTTTGATTAAATCACTCCATATACTAGAAAAGATTTGTTTCTTTTTTTGGCCATATTTTCTGTTTCAGACTTGAAATTAACGCATTGTAGAAATTCACTTTTGAGAGATTGTGGAGACGGTGTTGACGCTTCCGATATTGTCACTTACTTCCTTCCTCACTCTCCAACTTGAAGTGTTAACTGTTACCTAAAACACTTCCTTCCTGACTCTCCAACTTGAAGTGTTAACTGTTACCTAAAAAGCTTTTAAGACTATCAAGTTTTTTTGTCAACATTTTTCAAGACTTTAATTCTTTAAATGAGAGTTAGCACTTTTATAGTTACGGGACGAAAAGTGTTTCATAAACATTACCCATTATGTTGACTAACATGGTCACCTCGTGTTTCATAAACATTACCCATCATGTTGACTAACATGGTCACCTCGTGTTTCATAAACATTACCCATCATGTTGACTAACATGGTCACCTTGTGTTTCATAAACATTACCCATCATGTTGACTAACATGGTCACCTCGTGTTTCATAAACATTACCCATCATGTTGACTAACATGGTCACCTTGTGTTTCATAAACATTACCCATCATGTTGACTAACATAGTCACCTTGTGTTTCATAAACATTACCCATCATGTTGACTAACATGGTCACCTTGTGTTTCATAAACATTACCCATTATGTTGACTAACATGGTCACCTCGTGTTTCATAAACATTACCCATCATGTTGACTAACATGGTCACCTCGTGTTTCATAAACATTACCCATCATGTTGACTAACATGGTCACCTCGTGTTTCATAAACATTACCCATCATGTTGACTAACATGGTCACCTTGTGTTTCATAAACATTACCCATCATGTTGACTAACATAGTCACCTTGTGTTTCATAAACATTACCCATCATGTTGACTAACATGGTCACCTTGTGTTTCATAAACATTACCCATTATGTTGACTAACATGGTCACCTTGTGTTTCATAAACATTACCCATCATGTTGACTAACATGGTCACCTTGTGTTTCATAAACATTACCCATTATGTTGACTAACATGGTCATCTCGTGTTTCATAAACATTACCCATCATGTTGACTAACATGGTCACCTTGTGTTTCATAAACATTACCCATTATGTTGACTAACATGGTCACCTCGTGTTTCATAAACATTACCCATCATGTTGACTAACATGGTCACCTTGTGTTTCATAAACATTACCCATTATGTTGACTAACATGGTCACCTCGTGTTTCATAAACATTACCCATTATGTTGACTAACATGGTCACCTCGTGTTTCATAAACATTACCCATCATGTTGACTAACATGGTCACCTCGTGTTTCATAAACATTACCCATTATGTTGACTAACATGGTCACCTCGTGTTTCATAAACATTACCCATCATGTTGACTAACATGGTCACCTTGTGTTTCATAAACATTACCCATCATGTTGACTAACATGGTCACCTCGTGTTTCATAAACATTACCCATTATGTTGACTAACATGGTCACCTCGTGTTTCATAAACATTACCCATCATGTTGACTAACATGGTCACCTCGTGTTTCATAAACATTACCCATCATGTTGACTAACATGGTCACCTCGTGTTTCATAAACATTACCCATCATGTTGACTAACATGGTCACCTCGTGTTTCATAAACATTACCCATCATGTTGACTAACATGGTCACCTCGTGTTTCATAAACATTACCCATTATGTTGACTAACATGGTCACCTCATGTTTCATAAACATTACCCATTATGTTGACTAACATGGTCACCTCATGTTTCATAAACATTACCCATTATGTTGACTAACATGGTCACCTCATGTTTCATAAACATTACCCATTATGTTGACTAACATGGTCACCTCATGTTTCATAAACATTACCCATTATGTTGACTAACATGGTCACCTCATGTTTCATAAACATTACCCATCATGTTGACTAACATGGTCACCTCGTGTTTCATAAACATTACCCATTATGTTGACTAACATAGTCACCTTGTGTTTCATAAACATTACCCATTATGTTGACTAACATAGTCACCTTGTGTTTCATAAACATTACCCATTATGTTGACTAACATAGTCACCTTGTGTTTCATAAACATTACCCATTATGTTGACTAACATAGTCACCTTGTGTTTCATAAACATTACCCATTATGTTGACTAACATAGTCACCTCGTGTTTCATAAACATTACCCATCATGTTGACTAACATGGTCACCTCGTGTTTCATAAACATTACCCATTATGTTGACTAACATGGTCACCTCATGTTTCATAAACATTACCCATTATGTTGACTAACATAGTCACCTCGTGTTTCATAAACATTACCCATCATGTTGACTAACATGGTCACCTCGTGTTTCATAAACATTACCCATCATGTTGACTAACATGGTCACCTTGTGTTTCATAAACATTACCCATCATGTTGACTAACATGGTCACCTCGTGTTTCATAAACATTACCCATCATGTTGACTAACATGGTCACCTCGTGTTTCATAAACATTACCCATTATGTTGACTAACATGGTCACCTCGTGTTTCATAAACATTACCCATCATGTTGACTAACATGGTCACCTCGTGTTTCATAAACATTACTTATCATGTTGACTAACATGGTCACCTCGTGTTTCATAAACATTACCCATTATGTTGACTAACATGGTCACCTCATGTTTCATAAACACATATATACTCTCTTTGTTTTCCTTCCTTTTTTTTGGGTCTCCAATTATTAGTTTCCTTGACTACACCTTACTTTCATCACCACACTCTCTTGTATATCAACTTTCAACTTCCTCTCTTGCACAGCTTTCTAACATAGCTTTCTAAACTCGCTGCTGTTAGAGAGGGTGTTATTATTATTATTATTATTATTATTATTGAACAGTAAACCCGTTAAGGTCATAGAGGGCGTTGGAAATGGGTGGTAATCATGTTCAATCCAACGAAGGGAAGGGAAGGGTAACACTAGTTCCTCTTATCAAGAGCCCCTCACTCTTGAAGGGAAAGACATCTAGGCACCATACAGTTCATGATGTTGATGTACAGCACCATACACTTCATGGTGTTGATGTACAGCACCATACACTTCATGTTGATGTACAACACCATACAGTTGATGTTGATGTACATCACCATACACTTCATGTTGATATACAACACCATACACTTCATGGTATTGATGTACAGCACCATACACTTCATGGGGTTGATGTACAGCACCATACACTTCATGGTGTTGATGTACAACACCATACACTTCATGGTGTTGATGTACAGCACCATACACTTCATGGTGTTGATGAACAGCACCATACACTTTATGGTGTTGATGTACAGCACCATACACTTCATGGTGTTGATGTTACAGGTACTGGACCTGGTGCTGGGGGGGGAGATGAGTGAGTAACAGTGTTGTTGTTACAGGTACTGGACCTGGTGCTGGGGGAGGAGATCAGTGAGTAAGTGTTGTTGTTACAGGTACTGGACCTGGTGCTGGGGGAGATCAGTGAGTAACGGTGTTGTTGTTATAGGTACTGGACCTGGTGCTGGGGGAGATCAGTGAGTAACGGTGTTGTTGTTATAGGTACTGGACCTGGTGCTGGGGGAGATCAGTGAGTAACGGTGTTGTTGTTACAGGTACTGGACCTGGTGCTGGGGGAGGAGATCAGTGAGTAACGGTGTTGTAGTTACAGGTACTGGACCTGGTGCTGGGGGAGGAGATCAGTGAGTAACGTTGTTGTTGTTACAGGTACTGGACCTGGTGCTGGGGGAGGAGATCAGTGAGTAACGGTGTTGTTGTTACAGGTACTGGACCTGGTGCTGGGGAGGAGATCAGTGAGTAACGGTGTTGTTGTTACAGGTACTGGACCTGGTGCTGGGGAGGAGATCAGTGAGTAACGGTGTTGTTGTTATAGGTACTGGACCTGGTGCTGGGGAGATCAGTGAGTAACGGTGTTGTTGTTACAGGTACTGGACCTGGTGCTGGGGAGGAGATCAGTGAGTAACGGTGTTGTTGTTACAGGTACTGACCTGGTGCTGGGGGAGATCAGTGAGTAACGGTGTTGTTGTTACAGGTACTGGACCTGGTGCTGGGGGAGATCAGTGAGTAACGGTGTTGTTGTTACAGGTACTGGACCTGGTGCTGGGGGAGATCAGTGAGTAACGGTGTTGTTGTTACAGGTACTGGACCTGGTGCTGGGGGAGGAGATCAGTGAGTAACAGTGTTGTTGTTACAGGTACTGGACCTGGTGCTGGGGGAGGAGATCAGTGAGTAACAGTGTTGTTGTTACAGGTACTGGACCTGGTGCTGGGGGAGGAGATCAGTGAGTAACAGTGTTGTTGTTACAGGTACTGGACCTGGTGCTGGGGGAGGAGATCAGTGAGTAACAGTGTTGTTGTTACAGGTACTGGACCTGGTGCTGGGGAGGAGATCAGTGAGTAACAGTGTTGTTGTTACAGGTACTGGACCTGGTGCTGGGGAGGAGATCAGTGAGTAACAGTGTTGTTGTTACAGGTACGGGACCTGGTGCTGGGGGAGATCAGTGAGTAACGGTGTTGTTGTTACAGGTACTGGACCTGGTGCTGGGGGAGATCAGTGAGTAACGGTGTTGTTGTTACAGGTACTGGACCTGGTGCTGGGGAGGAGATCAGTGAGTAACAGTGTTGTTGTTACAGGTACTGGACCTGGTGCTGGGGGAGGAGATCAGTGAGTAACAGTGTTGTTGTTACAGGTACTGGACCTGGTGCTGGGGGAGGAGATCGGTAACACTTACGACAGAGAACGTCTCAAAGAGCTTATTAAGGTAAGAATACATTTATTGTTTTAATTTTTTGTATTTGTGATATGAGGGTTTAAAAAATGTTTATTGAGGAAACGTTTCGGCGGCCAGTGGCTTCTTCAGTCCCATACAGAAAACAAGATTTGGAGTAGAATGAGGTAATCAGTCCCCAGCCTGGAGTCGATGTGTTCAGGAAAAAATACTTTTCTCAAGACTGATGGACTGAACACACAGACTCCAGTCTGAGGGACTGATTACCTCATTCTCCTCATCTTTCACCGTTTTTCTCTGTATTGGACTGAAGAAGCCACTGGCCGCGGGGTCGTTGACCCCCGAAACCCTCTCCAGGTAAATGCTGCACAAGTGTCCCATTCTTCAATTTTTTATTTGTATTTATGTATAACACTAAACCCGCGTGGGCTCGATCGTCGGTTCACTAAGGTCAAGACATGCTACCTAGATGTACTTGTCTAGGTGAGTACTAAGTTGCTAGAGTGCCCGTGTGCAAACTTGACAAGCAAAAGTTATCACCATCACAGTCAGGTATTTCACCGGAGATATAAACCCAACTACGTCTCGTATAACTGATGAAACATGTGAATACACAGCCAGAGGTGTGGTCACATTATCTACACACCTTGTATTGTAAGCCAGGAAGACCTAGTATGCTTTCTTGTTCAGTGTGTGTGTGTGTGTGTGTGTGTGTGTGACTGTGTGTGTGACTGTGTGTGTGTGTGTGACTGTGTGTGTGTGTGCGCGCGCGCGCTAGCCTATGTGGTTCCATATTAATTGGATCTTAGCTCCTGGTTCCGCCCCTCAGCTTGCTGCTAGCTAGATTCACGCCTAGCTTCGTGTTCCCCATCGTACCCGCTCTTTAAACTATGTATAAAGGGTGCCTTCTCCACTCCATCGAGATCATTCCACTTCCCGACCACCTTGAGAGTGAAGAAATACTTCCTGACATCTCAATGACTCGTCTGCATCTTTAACTTCCCGCTGTGCCCCCGAGTACCTGTTTCTCGCCTCTCAGCCTGTCCCTATCTACCCTATCCATTCCTCTGAGTATTTTGTATGTTATGTCTTCCCTGGTTCTTGTCCTCCAGTGTCGTTAGATTTAATTCCATTAGCCTCTCCTCGTAGCAAACCTCATTCCATTCTATACTGCACTTTCTCCTTTTTCTTAACATGTGTTTTCAGGCGTGAGTTCCATGCTGGTGCTACATACTCTAAGATGGCCTGACGTTTGTTATATAAAGTGCTCGGACCCACTGTGTTGATATGCCCGAAGACTGTTAATAGCCAGACGAGCACTGGATGCCGAGGTCATTCGGCTGATGTGAGTTTTGGATGATATTTCAGGCACTGCTCACCCCTAGGTCTTTTTCTCTGAGGGAAGTCTGCAGCCTCTCTCCCCGAAGTCTATGCTCTGTGTCCGGTCTTCTGGTCCCTTCCCCAGTTTTCATATCCTTACATTTGCTGGGGTTGAAATCAAACAACCACTTATTTGGTTAATTTTACAGTTTGCCCAGATGCATTTGGAGCATTTTCCTGATTATGCTGAAAATGGTGTAAAATGTCGACAAGTTGATGAAAGATACATGTGCGACACTTGTCTACCTTTATTGTTGCAACGTTTCGCATACACAGTAAGCGTCTACTACACCTGCTGCCTCCGTATTTGACTGAAAAAGCCTGCGGTGTAGGCGAAACGTTTCAACATTAAATATACCCAACTGTTGCACATGGGTCTTAAATCATCAGCCTTTTCCTTTCCCCAACTGATGCCATTTTGGTCAACCTTGTCTCTGTGACAGCTACATTGTCTGGGGTCACCTCATCTATTTAATCATTCATCACACTTGTTTGATATTGCATCGGGACGTCTGTGTACCATACTATGAGGCTACTTTCTCTTATCATACACTTGTTTGTCTTGTCTACTTTTTCTACAGGAGTGAGGGGTTGTTAGGGCAGGGGTTGGTGTGTATCACTACTAGGGGAGGGGACAGGGTTAAGGTTACGGGTAGGGAAGGGGTGGTGCTGGGGAGGTGGGGACTGGTCCAGAGTTGGTTCTGCTGGGAATGGGGTTGTGGTTGCATCTGTAGGAGTTTCATGAGGTTGGTTGCTCCCTCCTCGTGTCCCTGCACTTGCTGCTCTTGTCCATGCCTGGCGGGTCTTCACGTCGGCCGGGTCACCACGTGAAGACCCGGGCCATGCCAACCTACCTGTACTTATACCTGGTTTTCACGTACTCTGCATTGTTTGTTCCCGAGGCAGGCTTTCTGCTGCAGGATACTGTTGTTCCCGAGGCAGGGTTTCTGCTGCAGGATACTGTTGTTCCCGAGGCAAGGTTTCTGCTGCAGGATACTGTTGTTCTCGAGGCAGACTTTCTGCTGCAGGATACTGTTGTTCTCGAGGCAGACTTTCTGCTGCAGGATACTGTTGTTCCCGAGGCAGACTTTCTGCTGCAGGATACTGTTGTTCTCGAGGCAGGCTTTCTGCTGCAGGATACTGTTGTTCTCGAGGCAGACTTTCTGCTGCAGGATACTGTTGTTCTCGAGGCAGGCTTTCTGCTGCAGGATACTGTTGTTCTCGAGGCAGACTTTCTGCTGCAGGATACTGTTGTTCTCGAGGCAGGCTTTCTGCTGCAGGATACTGTTGTTCTCGAGGCAGGCTTTCTGCTGCAGGATACTGTTGTTCCCGAGGCAGACTTTCTGCTGCAGGATACTGTTGTTCCCGAGGCAGACTTTCTGCTGCAGGATACTGTTGTTCCCGAGGCAGACTTTCTGCTGCAGGATACTGTTGTTCCCGAGGCAGACTTTCTGCTGCAGGATACTGTTGTTCCCGAGGCAGACTTTCTGCTGCAGGATACTGTTGTTCCCGAGGCAGACTTTCTGCTGCAGGATACTGTTGTTCCCGAGGCAGACTTTCTGCTGCAGGATACTGTTGTTCCCTGAGGCAGACTTTCTGCTGCAGGATACTGTTGTTCCCGAGGCAGACTTTCTGCTGCAGGATACTGTTGTTCCCGAGGCAGACTTTCTGCTGCAGGATACTGTTGTTCCCGAGGCAGACTTTCTGCTGCAGGATACTGTCCCAAGTTATAGTATATGGGAGTAGAAGCTATGTTAGCTTGTGATAAAAATGGTTGTGAAAACTTGCAAGATTAATGACAATTGTGCAACATTTGGGAATCTTTATTGAGGAAAAACGTTTCGCCAGTCAGTGGCTTCTTCAGTCCACTACAGAAAATAACAGAGGGAAATGAGGAGTTTGAGGTAATCAGTCCCTCACCCTGGAGTCGATGTGTTCACTTCATCAACATTGGACTGTAGAAGCCACTGACTGGCGAAACATTTGTTAGCTTGATCAGGCATTGTTTTCCCGGGAGATCCTCCCAATCTTATGAACATTTGCCATTTGCCTGATCCATTTCTCTCTTATGCACTTGATGATCCATATAATTTCACATTTGCCATCTCTTGCTTCCTGGACCTCTTGGAGTCCATGGATCATCAGTGACCTCCCGCTTCCTTACTCTTCCTTCCTCTTCCTCCCTTTTCCCTCCTATTTCTCCCTCTTTCTTCCTTTTCCTCTTCTTTCTCCCTCTTCCTTCCTCTTCCCTCCTATTTCTCCCTCTGTCTTCTCTTCCTCTTCTTTCTCCCTCTTCCTTCCTCTTCCCTCCTATTTCTCCCTCTTTCTTCCTCTTTCTCTCGCTTCCTTCCTCTTCCCTCCTATTTCTCCCTCTTTCTTCCTCTTCCCTCATTTTCCTCTTCCTTCATCTTCCTCCCTCTTCCTTCCTCTTCCTTAAAATTTATGTGTGTTCACTATTACTCCTTGCTCTCTTTCTTATCACCTTGTTAAGATGGATTAGATTTTATTCGTATTTTTAACTCCGGAGGGTTAGTCACTCAGGATAACCCAAGAAAGTCAGTGCATCGTTGAGGACTGTCTGTCTTATTTCCATTGTGGTCCTTCAGTCTTGTCCCCCAGGATGCTACCCACACCAGTCGACTAACACCCAGGTGTTAGTCGACTGGACGGGGACAGCAAGTGTAAGGAAACACGCCCAATGTTTCCACCCTTGCCGGGATTGAACCACAAACAGTGTGTGTGAGGCGAGAGCGTTTCCAACCAGGCCACGGGACCTCCTCATCTTGAAAGAACATCTCTACTTGTAACTTTCCTTCTTTTTTCTTTCTGCCCCCTCTACTTCCTCTCTTTCTGCACCCCTCTACTTCCTCGCTTTCTGCACCCCTCTACTTCCTCGCTTTCCTTCATGATATCCTTCATCTCTTTTCTCTTCCAACATTAGGACTTTTATTTCGCCACATCAGCCTTATTTTGCTGTTCTGCGCCCTTGTCCCTTTCTTTGTTCCATTATGTTACAGTTTCTCTCCAGAGGGAATTGAACTTCCCTTCAAACTCCTTCTTCGGTTACCTGTGTGTGTGTGTGTGTACTCACCTATTTGTGGTTGCAGGGGTCGATTCATAGCTCCTGGCCCCGCCTCTTCACTGATTGCTACTAGGTCCTCTCTCTCCCTGCTCCATGAGCTTTATCAAACCTCGTCTTAAAACTATGTATGGTTCCTGCCTCCACTACGTCACTTCCTGACAACTCTATGACTGAAGAAATACTTCCTAACATCCCTTTGACTCATTGGAGTCTTCAACTTCCAATTGTGACCCCTTGTTTCTGTGTCCCATCTCTGGAACATCTTGTCTCTGTCCACCTTATCTATTCCTCGCAGTATTTTATATGTCGTTATCATGTCTCCCCTAACCCTCCTGTCCTCTAGTGTCGTCAGGCCGATTTCCCTTAACCTTTCTTCGTATGACAATCCCCTTAGCTCTGGGACTAGTCTTGTTGCAAACCTTTGCACTTTCTCTAATTTCTTGACGTGCTTGACCAGGTGTGGGTTCCAAACTGGTGCTGCATACTCCAGTATGGGCCTGACGTATATGGTGTACAGAGTCTTGAATGATTCCTTAGTGAGGTATTGGAACGCTATTCTTAGGTTTGCCAGCCGCCTGTATGCTGCAGCAGTTATCTGATTGATGTGTGCCTCAGGAGATGTGCTCGGTATTATACTCACCCCAAGATCTTTTTCCTTGAGTGAGGTTTGCTGTCTTTGGCCACCTAGACTATACTCTGTCTGCGGTCTTCTTTGCCCTTCCCCGATCTTCATGACTTTACATTTGGCAGGGTTAAATTCAAGGATCCAGTTACTGGACCAGGCTTGTAGCCTGTCCAGGTCTCTTTGTAGTCCTGCCTGATCCTCGACTGATTTAATTCTTCTCATTAACTTCACAT
This sequence comes from Cherax destructor, assembly GCA_009830355.1. Taxonomy (NCBI): domain Eukaryota; kingdom Metazoa; phylum Arthropoda; class Malacostraca; order Decapoda; family Parastacidae; genus Cherax; species Cherax destructor. The sequence goes on along the minus strand of WNWK01010596.1, from coordinate 52,956 downwards.
CATCTGCAAACAGGGACACTTCTGAGTCTATCTCTTCCGTTATGTCATTCACATATACCAAAAACAGTACAGGTCCTAGGACTGACCCTTGTGGAACCCCACTCGTCACAGGTGCCCACTCTGACACCTCGTCACGTACCATGACTCGTTGTTGCCTCCCTGTCAGATATTCTCTGATCCATTGCAGTGCCTTTCCTGTTACGTGTGCCTGATCCTCTAGCTTTTGCATTAACCTCTTGTGAGGAACTGTGTCGAACGCCTTCTTGCAGTCCAAGAAAATGCAGTCTATCCACCCCTCTTTCTCGTGTCTTGTGTGTGTGTGTACTCACCTATTTGTGGTTGCAGGGGTCGATTCATAGCTCCTGGCCCCGCCTCTTCACTGCTTCACCTTGCTCACACCCTACGACCAGCATATATAAAATATGCTGGTCGTAGTGTGTGAGCCTCAGTGCTGCCATCCTCAGTGTTGCTACCCTCATCTACCACCCTCAGTGCTGCCATCCTCAGTGTTGCTACCCTCATCTACCACCCTCAGTGTTGCCACCCTCATCTGCCACCCTTATCTGCCATCCTCATCTGCCATCCTCACCTGCCACCCTCATCTGCCATCCTCACCTGCCACCCTCATCTGTCATCCTCACCTGCCACCCTCACCTGCCACCCTCACCTGCCACCCTCACCTGCCATCCTCACCTGCCACCCTCATCTGCCACCCTCCTCTGCCACCCTCATCTGCCATCCTCACCTGCCACCCTCATCTGCCATCCTCACCTGCCACCCTCGCCCCTTTTACTCTCACATCCGAACCTTTGTTTTGTTTAATTTCTTATTTTTTTTCCACGCTGTTATGAAAGGTGGTGTCAGCCTTAAGTGTGACGCATGTGGTCACCACCTGTTGTGGTGACCTATGGAAGGTGGTGCCAGTCTTACTTATGACGCATGTGGTCACAACCTGGTGTGGTGACCTATGGAAGGTGGTGCCAGTCTTATGACGCATGTGGTCACCACCTGTTGTGGTGACCTATGGAAGGTGGTGCCAGTCTTATGACGCATGTGGTCACCACCTGTTGTGGTGACCTATGGAAGGTGGTTCCAGTCTTTCTTACGACGCATATGGTCACCACTTATTGTGGTGACCACATGCGTCTTGTCTTGAAGTATAAAACCTGGTGGTGACGCAGACGTTGAAGCTGCTGTCAGTGTCTGCTTGTGCTACCTCCTGCTCCTGTCTCATCTATGCCTGCTTTTTCATCATCATTTTGTTTACTTCCCACTTCCCCTTCTTCCACTAGTCTTTGTGCTAACTTCTCCTGTTCCTCTCTTCTTGCATGTCTTCCCTTGCCTTTCTACTTCCGTCTCTCTCCTGCCAAGTCTCTATGGTGTGGCACTTTCCTGAGAGACGTAGGTGATATTCTTGCAATGACTGTTGATTGGGGCCTGACATGTGTCTCCTATATAAAGGTCATATTAGATGATCTGTTGGTTCTAGACATTAGTGTGTCTAAGTGTCGGGCTGATGGAGGGAGCCTGGTGTGTCGTGCCTGGCAGGAGTCACATCCACTCCCGGCTTGCCCTTCCCTCCTACACCGGGACATTATGTACTCTTCATGTTTCACGTTTGACGTGCAGCCGATAATTATAACCCAGCTTATGTTAGTCATTTCCTGGCAAGGAGAGAAGCAACCGTTTGGGTGTCGTGCGATGCTTCCAGTGTGGTTAAAGTGCCCGCGATCTGTGTGCCTGGATGGACGGCATATTCTCTTCATTATTTCACTGTTGCTAAAACAGTCAAACGGGTGACTGTTCACGAGTCAGTTACCGGTAGATATAACACCTGCAAGTGATGAGTTATAATGAAAGATGTCGCATATTATGAACATTATTTTCTAACACACCGGGCGTCTCCCACCGAGGAAGGGTTACCGGGCGTCTCCCACCGAGGAAGGGTTACCGGGCGTCTCCCACCGAGGAAGGGTTACCGGGCGTCTCCCACCGAGGAAGGGTTACCGGGCGTCTCCCACCGAGGAAGGGTTACCGGGCGTCTCCCACCGAGGAAGGTTACCGGGCGTCTCCCACCGAGGAAGGTTACCGGGCGTCTCCCACCGAGGAAGGGTTACCGGGCGTCAACCACCGAGAAGGGTTACCGGGCGTCTCCCACCGAGGAAGGGTTACCGGGCGTCTCCCACCGAGGAAGGTTACCGGGCGTCTCCCACCGAGGAAGGGTTACCGGGGTCTCCCACCGAGGAAGGTTACCGGGCGTCTCCCACCGAGGAAGGGTTACCGGGCGTCTCCCACCGAGGAAGGTTACCGGCCGTCTCCCACCGAGGAAGGTTACCGGGCGTCTCCCACCGAGGAAGGTTACCGGGCGTCTCCCACCGAGGAAGGTTACCGGCCGTCTCCCACCGAGGAAGGTTACCGGGCGTCTCCCACCGAGGAAGGTTACCGGGCGTCTCCCACCGAGGAAGGTTACCGGCCGTCTCCCACCGAGGAAGGTTACCGGGCGTCTCCCACCGAGGAAGGTTACCGGCCGTCTCCCACCGAGGAAGGGTTACCGGCCGTCTCCCACCGAGGAAGGTTACCGGGCGTCTCCCACCGAGGAAGGTTACCGGGCGTCTCCCACCGAGGAAGGTTACCGGCCGTCTCCCACCGAGGAAGGTTACCGGCCGTCTCCCACCGAGGAAGGTTACCAGCCGTCTCCCACCGAGGAAGGTTACCGGGCGTCTCCCACCGAGGAAGGTTACCGGGCGTCTCCCACCGAGGAAGGGTTACCGGCCGTCTCCCACCGAGGAAGGGTTACCGGGCGTCTCCCACCGAGGAAGGGTTACCGGGCGTCTCCCACCGAGGAAGGGTTACCGGGCGTCTCCCACCGAGGAAGGGTTACCGGCCGTCTCCCACCGAGGAAGGTTACCGGGCGTCTCCCACCGAGGAAGGTTACCGGGCGTCTCCCACCGAGGAAGGGTTACCGGGCGTCTCCCACCGAGGAAGGTTACCGGGCGTCTCCCAACGAGGAAGGGTTACCGGGCGTCTCCCACCTTGGAAGGGTTACCGGGCGTCTCCCACCTTGGAAGGGTTACCGGGCGTCTCCCACCGAGGAAGGGTTACCGGCCGTCTCCCACCGAGGAAGGGTTACCGGGCGTCTCCCACCGAGGAAGGTTACCGGCCGTCTCCCACCGAGGAAGGTTACCGGGCGTCTCCCACCGAGGAAGGTTACCGGGCGTCTCCCACCGAGGAATGTTACCGGGCGTCTCCCACCGAGGAAGGTTACCGGCCGTCTCCCACCGAGGAAGGTTACCGGCCGTCTCCCACCGAGGAAGGTTACCGGGCGTCTCCCACCGAGGAAGGGTTACCGGCCGTCTCCCACCGAGGAAGGTTACCGGCCGTCTCCCACCGAGGAAGGTTACCGGGCGTCTCCCACCGAGGAAGGGTTACCCGAAAAAAAGAAGAAACGATAGTTTTTCTTCTTTTTATATGGGGTAATTTATACAAAAGGTGCTACTAGCCCCTCTGTATAATCTCTGGCTCCTACCGTCACTATAGTTCACCTGTCTTTACCATCTCTGGCTCCTACCGTCACTATAGTTCACCTGTCTTTACCATCTCTGGCTCCTACCGTCACTATAGTTCACCTGTCTTTTACCATCTCTGGCTCCTACCGTCACTATAGTTCACCTGTCTTTACCATCTCTGGCTCCTACCGTCACTATAGTTCACCTGTCTTTACCATCTCTGGCTCCTACCGTCACTATAGTTCACCTGTCTTTACCATCTCTGGCTCCTACCGTCACTATAGTTCACCTGTCTTTACCATCTCTGGCTCCTACCGTCACTATAGTTCACCTGTCTTTACCATCTCTGGCTCCTACCGTCACTATAGTTCACCTGTCTTTACCATCTCTGGCTCCTACCGTCACTATAGTTCACCTGTCTTTACCATCTCTGGCTCCTACCGTCACTATAGTTCACCTGTCTTTACCATCTCTGGCTCCTACCGTCACTATAGTTCACCTGTCTTTACCATCTCTGGCTCCTACCGTCACTATAGTTCACCTGGCTTTACCATCTCTGGCTCCTACCGTCACTATAGTTCACCTGTCTTTACCATCTCTGGCTCCTACCGTCACTATAGTTCACCTGTCTTTACCATCTCTGGCTCCTACCGTCACTATAGTTCACTTGTCTTTACCATCTCTGGCTCCTACCGTCACTATAGTTCACCTGTCTTTACCATCTCTGGCTCCTACCGTCACTATAGTTCACCTGTCTTTACCATCTCTGGCTCCTACCTTCACTATAGTTCACCTGGCTTTACCATATCTGGCTCCTACCGTCACTATAGTTCACCTGGCTTTACCATCTCTGGTTCATACCGTCCCTATAGCTCACCTGTCTTTAACTACCATTCCTATTGCCTGGCTTCTCACATCTCTCACAACTTGTCCCTATCCATTCTAGTCCTCTGAGTATCATGTGTCAGTAAGTGTAAATGTAAAAAGTAATGTGAAAGGCCGGGTGTCAAAAATAGGTTTACTAACTCTCACAATTTTCCTATGGCTTATGTCAAATTTCTCCCAGTCTACAATTGTTTACTCGGTGGTGATGGGCGCCTCTCACTCTCAATATTCCTTCCTCTTCATCATATATTGTAGTTGTTGCCTCTCAATATTCCTTCCTCTTCATCATGCATTGTTGTTGTTGCCTCTCAATATTCCTTCCTCTTCATCATATATTGTAGTTGTTGCCTCTCAATATTCCTTCCTCTTCATCATATATTGTAGTTGTTGCCTCTCAATATTCCTTCCTCTTCATCATATATTGTTGTTGTTGCCTCTCAATATTCCTTCCTCTCCATATATTGTTGTTGCCTCTCAATATTCCTTCCTCTTCATCATATATTGTTGTTGTTGCCTCTCAATATTCCTTCCTCTTCATCATATATTGTAGTTGTTGCCTCTCAATATTCCTTCCTCTTCATCATATATTGTAGTTGTTGCCTCTCAATATTCCTTCATCTTCATCATATATTGTAGTTGTTGAAAAATCAATATTCCTTCCTCTTCATCATATATTGTAGTTGTTGCCTCTCAGTATTCCTTCCTCTTCATCATGCATTGTTGTTGTTGCCTCTCAATATTCCTTCCTCTTCATCATATATTGTAGTTGTTGCCTCTCAATATTCCTTCCTCTTCATCATATATTGTTGTAGTTGCCTCTCAATATTCCTTCCTCTCCATATATTGTTGTTGTTGCCTCTCAATATTCCTTCCTCTTCATCATATATTGTTGTTGTTGCCTCTCAATATTCCTTCCTCTTCATCATATATTGTAGTTGTTGCCTCTCAATATTCCTTCCTCTTCATCATATATTGTAGTTGTTGCCTCTCAATATTCCTTCCTCTCCATCATATATTGTACCTTTGATATACCTTTGAAGAGTTTCGAGAGTATCTACTCTCTGAGCCCGGCCATGGGCCAGGCTCGTCTGGTGCTTGCCTGGTCAACCAGGCTGTTGCTGCTGGAGGCCCGCTGCCCCACATATCCATCACAGCCTGGTTGATCTGGCACCTGGTGAAGATATTTGTCCAGTTTCCTCTTGAAGGCTTCTACACTGGTTCCAGCCGTGTTTCGGATATCTTCTGGTAAGATGTTGAATAGTCTGGAACCCCGGATGTTAATACAGTGCTCCCGTATTGTCCCCACCGCACCCCTGCTCCTCACTGGGTTTATTTTACACTTTCTCCCATATCTCTCACTCCAGTATGTTGTTATGGCAGTGTGCAGATTTGGGACCAGGCCCTCAAGTACTTTCCAGGTATATATTATCATGTATCTCTCTCTCTCTCCGCTCCAATGAGTACATGTTCAAGACTTGAAGGCGTTCCCAATAATTTAGATGTTTCAATGGCTCAATGTGAGCCGTAAACGATCTCTGGATTTGTTCCAGCTCTGCTATCTCTCCTGCCCTGAACGGGGCCGTCAGCACTGAGCAGTATTCTAAGTGGGGGAGCACTAGCGATTTGAATAGTGTCACCATCGGCATTATTTCCCTTGTTTTGAAAGTTCTCAATACCCACCCCGTCATCTTCCTGGCTGTTGTGATCTTTGTCTTGTTATGGTCTTTAAAAGACAGATCAGCAGACATAATTATTCCCAAGTCCTTTACGTGTTCCTTTCGTTCTATGTGGTGACCCTCTTGCGTTTTGTATATAGTGTTCCTTTTGAGTTCTTCATTTTTTCCATACCTAAGCAGCTGAAACTTATCACCATTGAACGTCATGTTGTTCTCCACTGCCCATTGGAAGACCCTGCTTATGTCCTCCTGTAATTTTTCAGTGTCCTCTACCGTAGTGACTTTCATGCTTATTTTAGTGTCATCTGCAAATGATGATACAAAAGTGTGCTGGGTGTTTTTATCTGTCTGCTATGAGGATGAGAAACAGCAGAGGTGCCAGGACAGTGCCTTCTGGCACTGAGCTTTTGACCTCGCTGATGCTGGATCTTGCCCTGTTCACTACTACTTTTTGTGTTCTGTGTGTTAGGAACTCAAAAATCCATCTGCCTACCTTCCCCGTAATGCCTATGGCCTTCATTTTGTGCGCTATCACTCCATGATCGCATTTGTCAAACGCCTTTGCAAAATCTGTGTAAATCACATCTGCGTTTTGGTCGTCCTCCAATGCCTCCGTAATTCTGTCATAATGGTTCAGCAGCTGTGATAGGCATGATCGACCCGCTCTAAAGCCATGCTGGTTCGGGTTATGTTGGTTGTGCTGGTCCATGAACTTTGTAATCTGCCGTCTCATCACTCTTTCAAAGATTTGTAGTTGTTGCCTCTCAATATTCCTTCCTCTTCATCATATATTGTAGTTGTTGCCTCTCAATATTCCTTCCTCTTCATCATATATTGTAGTTGTTGCCTCTCAATATTCCTTCCTCTTCATCATATATTGTTGTTGTTGCCTCTCAATATTCCTTCCTCTTCATCATATATTGTAGTTGTTGCCTCTCAATATTCCTTCCTCTTCATCATATATTGTTGCTGTTGCCTCTCAATATTCCTTCCTCTTCATCAAATATTGTAGTTGTTGCCTCTCAATATTCCTTCCTCTTCATCGTATATTGTTGTTGTTGCCTCTCAATATTCCTTCCTCTTCATCATATATTGTTGTTGTTGCCTCTCAATATTCCTTCCTCTTCATCATATATTGTAGTTGTTGCCTCTCAATATTCCTTCCTCTTCATCATATATTGTTGTTGTTGCCTCTCAATATTCCTTCCTCTTCATCATATATTGTTGTTGTTGCCTCTCAATATTCCTTCCTCTTCATCATATATTGTTGTTGTTGCCTCTCAATATTCCTTCCTCTCCATATATTGTTGTTGTTGCCTCTCAATATTCCTTCCTCTTCATCATATATTGTTGTTGTTGCCTCTCAATATTCCTTCCTTCCATATATTGTTGTTGTTGCCTCTCAATATTCCTTCCTCTCATATATTGTTGTTGTTGCCTCTCAATATTCCTTCCTCTTCATCATATATTGTTGTTGTTGCCTCTCAATATTCCTTCCTCTCATCATATATTGTTGTTGTTGCCTCTCAATATTCCTTCCTCTTCATCATATATTGTTGTTGTTGCCTTCAATATTCCTTCCTCTCATATATATGTTGTTGTTGCCTCTCAATATTCCTTCCTCTTCATCATATATTGTTGTTGTTGCCTCTCAATATTCCTTCCTCTTCATCATATATTGTTGTTGTTGCCTCTCAATATTCCTTCCTCTCAATATATTGTTGTTGTTGCCTCTCAATATTCCTTCCTCTTCATCATATATTGTTGTTGTTGCCTCTCAATATTCCTTCCTCTCAATATATTGTTGTTGTTGCCTCTCAATATTCCTTCCTCTTCATCATATATTGTTGTTGCCTCTCAATATTCCTTCCTCTTCATCATATATTGTAGTTGTTGCCTCTCAATATTCCTTCCTCTTCATCATATATTGTTGTTGTTGCCTCCAATATTCCTTCCTCTTCATCATATATTGTAGTTGTTGCCTCTCAATATTCCTTCCTCTTCATCATATATTGTTGTGTTGCCTCTCAATATTCCTTCCTCTTCATCATATATTGTTGTTGTTGCCTCTCAATATTCCTTCCTCTTCATCATATATTGTGTTGTTGCCTCTCAATATTCCTTCCTCTTCATCATATATTGTGTTGTTGCCTCTCAATATTCCTTCCTCTTCATCATATATTGTTGTTGTTGCCTCTCAATATTCCTTCCTCTTCATCATATATTGTTGTTGTTGCCTCTCAATATTCCTTCCTCTTCATCATATATTGTAGTTGTTGCCTCTCAATATTCCTTCCTCTCCATATATTGTTGTTGTTGCTCTCAATATTCCTTCCTCTTCATCATATATTGTTGTTGTTGCCTCTCAATATTCCTTCCTTCTCATATATTGTTGTTGTTGCCTCTCAATATTCCTTCCTCTTCATCATATATTGTTGTTGTTGCCTCTCAATATTCCTTCCTCTTCATCATATATTGTTGTTGTTGCCTCTCAATATTCCTTCCTCTTCATCATATATTGTGTTGTTGCCTCTCAATATTCCTTCCTCTTCATCATATATTGTAGTTGTTGCCTCTCAATATTCCTTCCTCTTCATCATATATTGTAGTTGTTGCCTCTCAATATTCCTTCCTCTCCATATATTGTTGTTGTTGCCTCTCAATATTCCTTCCTCTTCATCATATATTGTTGTTGTTGCCTCTCAATATTCCTTCCTCTTCATCATATATTGTTGTTGTTGCCTCTCAATATTCCTTCCTCTCAATATATTGTTGTTGTTGCCTCTCAATATTCCTTCCTCTTCATCATATATTGTTGTTGTTGCCTCTCAATATTCCTTCCTCTCATATATTGTTGTTGTTGCCTCTCAATATTCCTTCCTCTTCATATATATTGTTGTTGTTGCCTCTCAATATTCCTTCCTCTTCATCATATATTGTTGTTGTTGCCTCTCAATATTCCTTCCTCTCTCATATATTGTTGTTGTTGCCTCTCAATATTCCTTCCTCTCATATATTGTTGTTGTTGCCTCTCAATATTCCTTCCTCTTCATCATATATTGTTGTTGTTGCTCTTTCTCCTCAATATCTCTCTTCCTCTTCATCATATATTGTTGTTGTTGCCTCTCAATATTCCTTCCTCTTCATCATATATTGTTGTTGTTGCCTCTCAATATTCCTTCCTCTTCATCATATATTGTTGTTGTTGCCTCTCAATATTCCTTCCTCTTCATCATATATTGTTGTTGTTGCCTCTCAATATTCCTTCCTCTTCATCATATATTGTTGTTTATTCCTCTCTCAATATTTTTTCCCTATTCCTCTTCATCATATATTGTTGTTGTTGCCTCTCAATATTCCTGCCTCTTCATCATATGTTGTTGTTGTTGCCTCTCAATATTCCTTCCTCTTCATCATATATTGTTGTATTGCTCTCAATATTCCTTCCTCTTCATCATATATTGTAGTTGTTGCCTCTCAATATTCCTTCCTCTTCATCATATATTGTTGTTGTTGCCTCTCAATATTCCTTCCTCTTCATCATATATTGTTGTTGTTGCCTCTCAATATTCCTTCCTCTTCATCATATATTGTTGTTGTTGCCTCTCAATATTCCTTCCTCTTCATCATATATTGTAGTTGTTGCCTCTCAATATTCCTGCCTCTTCATCATATATTGTTGTTGTTGCCTCTCAATATTCCTTCCTCTTCATCATATATTGTTGTTGTTGCCTCTCAATATTCCTGCCTCTTCATCATATATTGTTGTTGTTGCCTCTCAATATTCCTTCCTCTTCATCATATATTGTTGTTGTTGCCTCTCAATATTCCTGCCTCTTCATCATATATTGTTGTTGTTGCCTCTCAATATTCCTTCCTCTTCATCATATATTGTTGTTGTTGCCTCTCAATATTCCTTCCTCTTCATCATATATTGTAGTTGTTGCCTCTCAATATTCCTTCCTCTTCATCATATATTGTAGTTGTTGCCTCTCAATATTCCTTCCTCTTCATCATATATTGTAGTTGTTGCCTCTCAATATTCCTTCCTCTTCATCATATATTGTTGTTGTTGCCTCTCAATATTCCTTCCTCTTCATCATATATTGTTGTTCTCACCCGCCTGGTAACTCAAGAAAGCACCGTCTACACTGTATATCTTAGTGTATATGTTCTAGGTTTATTTTATGCCATATTTTAGGAAATATAATATTCTTCAGTGGTGGTGAAAAGTGACAAGCAGCAATGTTAACCCAGTGGAGTCGGTAGGTTTGAAACCTAATAAAGTAACCAGGCAGCTCCATGTAGGTGTTCACCAGCAGGCAGCTCCATGTAGGTGTTCACCAGCAGGCAGCTCCATGTAGGTGTTCACCAGGAGGCAGCTCCATGTAGGTGTTCACCAGGAGGCAGCTCCATGTAGGTGTTCGCCAGTAGGCAGCTCCATGTAGGTGTTCACCAGCAGGCAGCTCCATGTAGGTGTTCACCAGCAGGCAGCTCAATGTAGGTGTTCACCAGCAGGCAGCTCCATGTAGGTGTTCATCAGAAGGCAACTCCATGTAGGTGTTCACCAGGAGGCAGCTCCATGTAGGTGTTCACCAGCAGGCAGCTCCATGTAGGTGTTCACCAGCAGGCAGCTCCATGTAGGTGTTCACCAGCAGGCAGCTCCATGTAGGTGTTCACCAGGAGCCAGCTCCATGTAGGTGTTCACCAGGAGGCAGCTCCATGTAGGTGTTCACCAGCAGGCAGCTCCATGTAGGTGTTCACCAGCAGGCAGCTCCATGTAGGTGTTCACCAGCAGGCAGCTCCATGTAGGTGTTCACCAGCAGGCAGCTCCATGTAGGTGTTCACTAGCAGGCAGCTCCATGTAGGTGTTCACCAGCAGGCAGATCCATGTAGGTGTTCACCAGCAGGCAGCTCCATGTAGGTGTTCACCAGCAGGCAGCTCCATGTAGGTGTTCACCAGCAGGCAACTCCATGTAGGTGTTCACCAGCAGGCAGCTCCATGTAGGTCTCCACCAGCAGGCAGCTCCATGTAGGTGTTCACCAGCAGGCAGCTCCATGTAGGTGTTCACCAGCAGGCAGCTCCATGTAGGTGTTCACCAGCAGGCAGATCCATGTAGGTGTTCACCAGCAGGCAGCTCCATGTAGGTGTTCACCAGCAGGCAGCTCCATGTAGGTGTTCACCAGCAGACAGATCCATGTAGGTGTTCACCAGCAGGCAACTCCATGTAGGTGTTCACCAGCAGGCAGCTCCATGTAGGTGTCCACCAGCAGGCAGCTCCATGTAGGTGTTCACCAGCAAGCAGCTCCATGTAGGTGTTCACCAGCAGGCAGCTCCATGTAGGTTTTCACCAGCAGGCAGATCCATGTAGGTGTTCACCAGCAGGCAGCTCCATGTAGGTGTTCACCAGCAGGCAGCTCCATGTAGGTGTTCACCAGCAGACAGATCCATGTAGGTGTTCACCAGCAGGCAACTCCATGTAGGTGTTCACCAGCAGGCAGCTCAGTGTTCACCAGCAGGCAGCTCAGTGTTCACCAGCAGGCAGCTCAGTGTTCACCTGCAGGCAGCTCAGTGTTCACCAGCAGGCAGCTCAGTGTTCACCAGCAGGCAGCTCAGTGTTCACCTGCAGGCAGCTCAGTGTTCACCTGCAGGCAGCTCAGTGTTCACCAGCAGGCAGATCAGTGTTCACCAGCAGGCAGCTCAGTGTTCACCAACAGGCAGCTCAGTGTTCACCAGCAGGCAGCTCAGTGTTCACCTGCAGGCAGCTCAGTGTTCACCTGCAGGCAGCTCAGTGTTCACCTGCAGGCAGCTCAGTGTTCACCTGCAGGCAGGTCAGTGTTCACCAGTAGGCAGCTCAGTGTTCACCAGCAGGCAGCTCAGTGTTCACCAGCAGGCAGCTCAGTGTTCACCAGCAGGCAGCTCAGTGTTCACCAGCAGGTAGCTCAGTGTTCACCAGCAGACAACTCAGTGTTCACCAACAGGCTGATCAGTGTTCACCAACAGGCATATCAGTGTTCACCTGCAGGCAGCTCAGTGTTCACCTGCAGGCAGCTCAGTGCTCACCTGCAGGCAGCTCAGTGTTCACCAGCAGGCAGCTCAGTGTTCACCAGCAGGCAGCTCAGTTTTCACCTGCAGGCAGCTCAGTGTTCACCTGCAGGCAGCTCAGTGTTCACCTGCAGGCAGCTCAGTGTTCACCTGCAGGCAGCTCAGTGTTCACCTGCAGGCAGCTCAGTTTCACCTGCAGGCAGCTCAGTGTTCACCAGCAGGCAGCTCAGTGTTCACCTGCAGGCAGCTCAGTGTTCACCTGCAGGCAGTTCAGTGTTCACCAGCAGGCAGCTCAGTGTTCACCTGCAGGCAGCTCAGTGTTCACCAGCAGGCAGCTCAGTGTTCACCAGCAGGCAGCTCAGTGTTCACCTGCAGGCAGCTCAGTGTTCACCAGCAGGCAGCTCAGTGTTCACCTGCAGGCAGCTCAGTGTTCACCAGCAGGCAGCTCAGTTATCCAACAATATCATTTTCAGTTTTTATTTTGTTTACAATAGGTGTTACGTTTTTTGTATGACGAGTGTGATTGTAGTGGAGAGTTTTTGTTGTGACAACTTTGATGACAATCACAGCTGAAAGAAATATTCCAACTGATTGAAGGTAAATGTTGGAGTTTTTTATGTTGTGTGTTGCCGAGTTAGGTAAATAATGGTACCAGCTGTTTGTGGAGGGTTGGTTATCTTTGTGGAGGGTTGGTTATCTTTGTGGAGGGTTGTGGAGGGTTGGTTATCTTTGTGGAGTGGTTATCTGTGGAGTGGTTATCTTTGTGGTGGTTTGTGGAGGGTTGGTTATCTTTGTGGAGGGTTGGTTATCTTTGTGGTGGTTTGTGGAGGGTTGGTTATCTTTGTGGAGGGTTGGTTATCTTTGTGGAGGGTTGGTTATCTTTGTGGTGGTTTGTGGAGGGTTGGTTATCTTTGTGGAGGGTTGGTTATCTTTGTGGAGGGTTGGTTATCTTTGTGGTGGTTTGTGGAGGGTTGGTTATCTTTGTGGAGTGTTGCTTATCTTTGTGGAGGGTTGGTTATCTTTGTGGTGGTTTGTGGAAGGATGGTTATCTTTGTGGTGGTTTGTGGAGGGTTGGTTATCTTTGTGGAGTGTTGCTTATCTTTGTGGAGGGTTGGTTATCTTTGTGGAGGGTTGGTTATCTTTGTGGAGGGTTGGTTATCTTTGTGGTGGTTTGTGGAGGGTTGGTTATCTTTGTGGAGGGTTGGTTATCTTTGTGGTGGTTTGTGGAAGGATGGTTATCTTTGTGGTGGTTTGTGGAGGGTTGGTTATCTTTGTGGAGTGTTGCTTATCTTTGTGGAGGGTTGGTTATCTTTGTGGAGGGTTGGTTATCTTTGTGGTGGTTTGTGGAAGGATGGTTATCTTTGTGGTGGTTTGTGGAGGGTTGGTTATCTTTGTGGAGGGTTGGTTATCTCTATGGTGGTTTGTGGAGGGTTGGTTATCTTTGTGGAGGGTTGGTTATCTCTATGGTGGTTTGTGGAGGGATGGTTATCTTTGTGGTGGTTTGTGGAGGGATGGTTATCTTTGTGGAGGGATGGTTATCTTTGTGGTGGTTTGTGGAGGGATGGTTATCTTTGTGGAGGGATGGTTATCTTTGTGGAGGGATGGTTATCTTTGTGGTGATTTGTGGAGGGATGGTTATCTTTGTGGTGGTTTGTGGAGGGTTGGTTATCTTTGTGGTGGTTTGTGGAGGGTTGGTTATCTTTGTGGTGGTTTGTGGAGGGTTGGTTATCTCTATGGTGGGTTATTTATATTTGTGGTGGTTTATAGTGGGTTAGTTATCTTTGTGGTAGATGTTAATGATGGTCTTTACACTTATCCAACATTGTGTATGTATATATACTGCATACATACACAATTTCTACAGTATACACAGTTGTATATAAAGTAACAGCACTGTGTATATAACACAGGCAGTAGCGTAGTAAATCCCAAATAGACTACAAACCTGAATTCCTACAACATATGCCACAGTAACAGCGTCATTTTCTTTATAAAAATCTCAATAAGCAGGACTTTGTTTTGATAAAGTTTGACTGTGTCTGTGATTCACTACACGTCTCTCATCTCCAGTACCTTGGTGCACTAAACTCAGTACCTTGGTACACTAAACTCAGTACCTTGGTACACTAAACTCAGTACCTTGGTACACTAAACTCAGTACCTTGGTGCACTAAACTCAGTACCTTGGTACACTAAACTCAGTACCTTGGTACACTAAACTCAGTACCTTGGTGCACTAAACTCAGTACCTTGGTACACTAAACTCAGTACCTTGGTACACTAAACTCAGTACCTTGGTGCACTAAACTCAGTACCTTGGTACACTAAACTCAGTACCTTGGTACACTAAACTCAGTACCTTGGTACACTAAACTCAGTACCTTGGTACACTAAACTCAGTACCTTGGTACACTAAACTCAGTACCTTGGTACACTAAACTCAGTACCTTGGTACACTAAACTCAGTACCTTGGTACACTAAACTCAGTACCTTGGTACACTAAACTCAGTACCTTGGTACACTAAACTCAGTACCTTGGTACACTAAACTCAGTACCATGGTACACTAAACTTAGTACCTTGGTACACTAAACTCAGTACCTTGGTACACTAAACTCAGTACATTGGTACACTAAACTCAGTACCTTGGTACACTAAACTCAGTACCTTGGTACACTAAACTCTTCTGTTGACGTTACAAACACAACACACATTGTTAGCATAATTTTGCCTTGAAATAATGTTCAAAATGAACTTAACTGTGTTGCCTATACAGTTGTTGCGTGATTGAATTATTTATTGTATTAGATTCTGTTGCGGGTTCCAAACTAAACTTTGTGTATTTTAGAAAATGACTTTAAATCATAATGGAAAGATTCCAACGTCAAAGATTTTCTTGCTTCGGTTTATGTTATTCTCAATGCAACTTGACCTCGTTTTAATATTGTTTGTTGTACTCTAACTCAGTTTCTTAATGTTTTAATTCTTTTCAAATGCTGTATTTTATTTTTAGACTATTTTTTATTAGATAAGGTTAGTTTAGATTAGTTTATATTAAGTTAGATTACGTTAAATTGGCCTTGTTTATATTAAACAAACCTCGAAAACGTATATTTAACCACAAATAAGTAAATTAAGAAACGGCCGCGTGACATCTAGCACTGAGGGAACAGCTAAAATAAGCAACGTTTAAATCTGTACGTTTATCACATGTGGTGCTAGAATTGACACGTGGCAATAACTCTGTTGTTAGGTAAGGTTTGTCAGGAAACAGGACAAGTGTTTCCTGACGCCGGTCTTATTCATATGACCCTCAGCTGGAGCTTTTGGTCATCTGACCGAGACATTCCACTGGCTTACCCCCTCCCCTTTAAAAATTATGGTTATGATTATAACTATTTCTTTATGTTAACGTTCTTGTCTCACAATATAGTTACCCTAGACACCATTTTTTGGGAACATTGTAAGTGCAACTTGTCACACACACATGGGTCATCTTTCAAGCAGTTGGAGACGCCATCTTAGTGGTTCACCTGTGTCCAGTATACAAGTCTGTATCCTCGTATACATATACTGTAGATTTATCAAGGCTGAGGGACTTATCACCTCACATTACCACTATGTCTTCCACCGTGCATTTTCTGTATTACATTGATAGTCACTGGTTGGCGAAATGTCAACATGAGGACACACAGAGTGTTGCATGTGTCGTCTTATTAGTCGTCTAAATTCTCCTCTCCAAAATTTGGATTGTAAATTGTTTCAGATTTTTATGCTAAAAGTAAATACAAATTTGGAATAGGTGCACTAAAAAACAAGAAAACAGAAATCTTGCTGGAACGAAGGAAGATGTTGTAAGTGGTAAACGATCACTACCTGTTGAAAGTGCCTGATGGGCCAGGTTGTGATGGCTGTGCGCGCGCACCGTTAGCAATAACAACCTGGTTAATGGACTGCACGGATAGAAGAACCCTTGAAACCGGTGACAGGTAAGCCGGATTTCGTTTAACACTTCACTGTGTATTTTTTATTTGGCGGGGGAGGGAAGGGTTATAGGGCAACTGACAGCTTACACCGTATCGCGTCCCCTCTATTTTTTTCTGGTTCCTCTGTCACTAGTTTCTTCTTCCTCTTTACCAACATCCCACTGTAAAAAAAATACTTCCTGTTGTGCCTGCCAGTTATCTGGTATTTAGTTTTGATATTTTTTCACTTGTGTTGTGGGTCCAGTCTCGCTGTTCTCTCTCTCTCTGGATGGTTTTGTAGATTTTTGAGTAGTTTGCATGTCTTGGCTGTGGTGTCTTATAGTTGAATCTTGTAGCGTAGTTATTAAAAATTCTCACAGGTTGGTAGGAAACAATCAACCAGCGAGGTACTGCAGTCTTATGTAACTGTGAAACTGAATCTGACAATTGAACATTTTGTACTCGTAGTATTGCTGGTATCTCTCTCTCTCTCTCATAAACATGTATGATGTCCGGTTAATCATGCAAATTGTAATTATACTCCATATACTATTATCTTCACTTTCCTGTGTTGATTTAATAATTTTTATTTCTCCCGTATTTCTTTTTAAATTTCTGAGTGCTGTTGTGAGAGGTGGCAGGAGGTAGAAGGGAAGGGGGGATGGGTAAGTCGATTATCCCCACAACCTTTAACAGATATACCATAATAGATTTAACAAATATAAATTGTATTTCTAAGTTCCTTTTCCAACCTTGTGACAAACTTATTCATGTGTTCTATATTGTTTGTGTTATATTAAGTCTGGGAAGTAGAGGGGCGCAGCGTGTGACCTGCCAGTGTACAATTAGTGGCTACTTTATTATTGTAAATATCTGATTAACCGAGGCCTGGTCATGCACCGGGCCTCGGGGGCGTTGATCCTCGAAACCCTCTCCAGGTATACTCCAGGTAAGCAATCATCTGGCAGCACCTCAATGCCTAAAAGCATGCAGACATGGTCAAGAGGTTCACTTGTTGTTCAGACTTAAACTCAGAATGTGGGAAGAAATGTGATCTAAGTGACTTGAACTATGGGATGATTGCTGGTGCCAGTCAGAGTAGCTCAGAAACTGTTGATCTGGGATTTTCACACAACAATCTTTTATAGTTTACAGAGAAAGATATGACCCCTCTACCGAGGGGTCAGTTTTGTGGGCGAAAACGCCTTGCTAATGAGAGAGGTCAGAGAAGAAGGGCCAGATTGGTTTCAGCTGAAAGGGTGACAGTAACTTAAATAACCACACGTTACAACAGTGGTATTCAGAAGAGAATCTTTGAACGCACAATACATCGAACACAGGGTTCCACTCCTGTCAGCTAAGAACAGGGTACTGAGGCTGCAGCACCCTGCTGCCCCTGCAGATGGGAGGGTCAGAATTTGGTGGAAGCCTTCGGGATGTTGTGGAACGGGAGATTTGCAGCATAAATATGCAGCCGACAAATCTTCAACAACTACGTGATGCTGCCATGTCAACATGGACCAGGATCTAAGCACCTTGTTGAATCCCTGCCAAGAAGAATTCAAACTGTTCTGGGGACAAAAGGGAGGCCCAACTCAGTACTAGAAGGACGTACCTAATAAAGTGGCCACTGAGTGTGTATTTTCTATCCTCCGATAGCTGTATGTTGGTTTCGAGTCTTTGTCTTGATCGCTCCTAGCTTCCATGTCTCCAGGGCTGGCGAAGGGTTCTTGGTTCAACTAACTGGAACTTTTCTTCCATTTCCCAGGCGCTTCCCCGTCAATAATCTTATCCCTCTATGGATCAATCACTTGACTACATTATTAACAATGGTTAATAATATAGTTAACATTGGGAAGAAAGTTGTGTAAGAATGTCAGTAGGAAAATGTTGCACTTAATTACCGAGTTAGTGACGCCGGTTACCACTCACTCCAAGACTTGTTATATTCTATTATATTCCGCCTCTGGACAGTATTTCTCATTATTAAAACTAGTCTCATTTACTTTGTGCAGCCTTAGTGCTGGTGGGTCACTATTAGAATCAAAGTAAGCGCTAAACCCGTAAGGGTCATATTGAGTGGTGGTATTGGTGGGTGTTTTGTTTGCCTTGTTTAATTTTCTTATAGTTTTCACTTTTGCTCTCGTCTTCTTCTTGGTCTTCATGTTGGCTGCTGAAGTGTTGTTGTTGCACACATTGTTTGAATTTCTTCATGTGTAATGCAAAAACAAACAATGATTGGTTGCCCATCACCTGTGTGACCTTGTGTGTGTGTGCTGTGCGTGCGTGCTTGCACGTACAAGCACACTTAGTGTTGCTTTCGTCTCCTTATTCCGTCTTCTCACACCTTACTCTAATATTACTCCACTTCCTTCTCACACCTTACTCTAATATTACTCCACTTCCTTCTCACACCTTACTCTAATATTACTCCACTTCCTTCTCACACCTCCCTTATACTTCTTTCTCACACCTTATACTTCTCACACCTCCCTTATGCTTCCTTCTCACACCTTCCTTATACTTCCTTCTCACACCTTCCTTATGCTTCTCACACCTTCCTTATGCTTCTCACACCTTCCTTATGCTTCCTTCTCACACCTTATACTTCCTTCTCACACCTTATGCTTCCTTCTCACACCTTATACTTCTTTCTCACACCTTATACTTCTCACACCTTCCTTATACTTCTCACACCTTCATTATACTTCCTTCTCACACCTTATACTTCCTTCTCACACCTTCCTTATACTTCTGACTAGGGATGTATCGGATGTGAAAAATTTAGATATCCGGTATGCGGATGTGTATACGGATGTCTTACTCATTTTACGGATGCGGATGCGGATGTAAGAAATTATGCGGATGTTCCGCGGATGCGGATGCGGATGCAAATATCCGATACATCACTACTTCTGACACCTTCCTTATACTTCCTTCTCACACCTTATACTTCTTTATCACACCTTCCTTATACTTCCTTCTGACACCTTCCTTATACTTCCTTCTGACACCTTCCTTATACTTCCTTGTCACACCTCCCTCTAATATTAGTGTTATGTAGACTTGGGTGTGGTTGATTGTTTTGGTTGTCATGTGGGAGGACTCAGAGAACCAGTGGAAATAAACACACAGTTGGGCTTCTTTTACAACCCCATTTATCCTGGATTATTAACCCTCCCAATGTGACTCTTCTCATTATCACATAGCATAACTCTTCTACCTTTCTTATTCTTCTTTATCACATTCAATAATGTTGAAGTACAGTGTTGTTATGCTTTGTTTTTAATTAACAGCAAACTCAATCTTTACTTTGTTTTTAATTAACAGCAAACTCATGCTTTACTTTGTTTTTAATTAACAGTAAACTCAAGCTTTACTTTGTTTTTAATTAACAGTAAACTCAAGCTTTACTTTGTTTTTAATTAACAGTAAACTCAAGCTTTACTTTGTTTTTAATTAACGGTAAACTCAAGCTTTACTTTGTTTTTAATTAACAGTAAACTCAAGCTTTACTTTGTTTTTAATTAACAGTAAACTCAATCTTTACTTTGTTTTTAATTAACAGCAAACTCAAGCTTTACTTTGTTTTTAATTAACAGTAAACTCAAGCTTTACTTTGTTTTTAGTTAACAGTAAACTCAAGCTTTACTTTGTTTTTAATTAACGGTAAACTCAAGCTTTACTTTGTTTTTAATTAACAGTAAACTCAAGCTTTACTTTGTTTTTAATTAACAGTAAACTCAAGCTTTACTTTGTTTTTAATTAACAGTAAACTCAAGCTTTACTCTTAACTCTTCAGTGAAGAAAAGTGCAGAGTAAAGTCCCACTTTATATACTGTGTACAATAAAGTTATTATTTTACAACTTCATTATAAATTCATTTTCACATTTCCTAAATCCTACAGTGGGACTTTATTACCCACAGTGGGACTTTATTATCCACAATGGGGTTTTATCACCCACAGTAAGTTTTATCACCTTAAGAGGCACGTAAGGTCCCCCTTTTTCTAATAACATGTTCATTTTTCCACTATAATGCGATAGTAATTATGGACAAGGTAGATTATAGTGGATTATCGTGTGTGAGGAGGTGGTGTGAAGGGCATATGCTTGTCCAGGTATAGATATTTTGTTAGTTTGCCTTTTTACTATTACATTCGTGGTGGGGGGGGGGGGGTTTGGGCAGCGTAAACCCGTAGGAATCATGCAATGCCTGAGGGAGTGGGAGGTATTCAGGTTGGGTCCAATAAAAGGATGGGATAAGTGCAGTTTCTTTGATGAAGAGCCCCTGACCGGCATCAAGGTGCGTCCATTGAGGGCACCACCGCTCCCACTGAATGGGATTCCGCTGACTCACTTACCTATTGTGAAGAGTTCTTGGTGCAGCGAGAATGTGCGCCTTCAGAGGTACGGTTCTCAAGGTCATTCTTCGTCGCGGAAGACTCAATATATATTGTGATACACAAACAGCCAGCACATAGAAAGAAACGCTTACGACGACGTTTCGGTCCGACTTGTAAATGGTCTAAGTCGGACCGAAACGTCGTCGTAAGGTTTTCTGTCTCCTATGTGTGAGTTATTTGTGTATTGTTCCAGTCACGGTATTGTGACATTTGTTATTTATTATAATGATTACTAGGTGAGTGAGGTGCACTTGCATCATGAGTGTTGTTGCTCTCATTGTTGCAGGTATTGTGAACGCAAATATTATTGTTTCTTCAAGGAGCCACACTGAGAGATCAGTGTGCTACGTAAACATCACAGTTACTACTATTAAACTTGTGGATTATCTGCTTCTTGATGGTGTCGTCGTATATTGCCGTAGTGGCACTTCCTCTCAGTTATGATTTATACATTTGTTTTGCAACAAATGTTGTTGGTGGTGCCACGTTGCTGGTTCCTGGCATCTACCACGTTGCTGGTTCCTGGCATCTACCACGATGCTGGTTCCTGGCATCTACCACGTTGCTGGTTCCTGGCATCTACCACGTTGCTGGTTCCTGGCATCTACCACGTTGCTGGTTCCTGGCATCTACCACGTTGCTGGTTCCTGGCATCTACCACGTTGCTGGTTCCTGGCATCTACCACGTTGCTGGTTCCTGGCATCTACCACGTTGCTGGTTCCTGGCATCTACCACGTTGCTGGTTCCTGGCATCTACCACGTTGCTGGTTCCTGGCATCTACCACGTTGCTGGTTCCTGGCATCTACCACGTTGCTGGTTCCTGGCATCTACCACGTTGCTTGTCACTGAGCGAGGACCCGACTGAGACTTGTGACGTGGTGCTTGTCAAAGCGACCACCCGCACAGTAATTGCTTTTCACTCTGAATTATTCGTATAAATCACACAGCTCTAACATCAGATGGAATCGCAAAAAACAAGTGTTAATCTTTTGGATCACCTAAAGTTGACCATTCCTTCTCCCTCCCTCCCTCCCTCCCTCCCTCCCTCCTTCGCCTCACCCTGGGTGTTAGTCGACTGGTGTGGGTCGCATCCTGGGACAAAACTGACCTAATTTGTGGGAAATGCTCAGCATAACAAGGGACTTTCTATATAGTAGTATGTCATTGATGTCAGCTAGGACTGTATACCTTGTACATGTACTTGTAGTAAATATATTATTATTATTATTATTATTATTATTATTACTATTATTATTATTATTATAAGAACAAAGTGAACATATTGTTGTAGACCATGGAGGTAAACTCTTCTCCGGGTTGAGGGACTGACAACCTCAAACTATTCCTACGAGCTTGATGGACTGATTACATCATCTTTACCTTGTCACTTCTATTCATTTTCGGTATTTGACTGAAGAAGCCTAGCACGTAGGCGAAACGTTTCAACAATAAAGATACCCAGCTGTTGTACACGTGACTTACTCATCATCTTTCATATTATATAGGGTGTATTTACAAAATATAAAGTCATAGTCTGCGCCCCGCCCCACTTAGTATTGCTGGGTCTCGCGCCCCACTTGTCACGTTTAAATATAAAGTCCACTTTATCAAACTTATCGCAACATTTTTTTAAATTTGCTTATTTTTGCTCAATATATTTTATGGATTTAGCTCAAATATATTTTATGGGTTTGTGTAAGTTAGCATGAATCGGTAGATTAATTGATCTGTATATTTCGATCCCCTTCTGGGATCCTCTTCATTTGCTGAAGAGGATCCCAGAGTTTGTGTCTGCAGCTGCTTTATTAATGAGCATCGACAAGTGTTCATTACACTTTAGTTATCCATACTGTCAAAAACTTGGTAGTTAAATGAGGACAGATTACACTTGCAGGTCTTACAAAAACAGTAATGTTTGTGCTTAGGGATGTTGGTGTTGTGTTTAGTTGTCAAGTGTAGAACGTTGGTGTTGTGTTTAGTTGTCAAGTGTAGAACGTTGGTGTTGTGTTTAGTTGTCAAGTGTAGAACGTTGGTGTGGTGTTTAGTTGTCAAGTGTAGAACGTTGGTGTTGTATTTAGTTGTCAAGTGTAGAA
Source organism: Cherax destructor (assembly GCA_009830355.1). Taxonomy (NCBI): domain Eukaryota; kingdom Metazoa; phylum Arthropoda; class Malacostraca; order Decapoda; family Parastacidae; genus Cherax; species Cherax destructor. The sequence continues at coordinate 30,377 of WNWK01010596.1, read as the reverse complement.
CGTTGGTGTTGTATTTAGTTGTCAAGTGTAGAACGTTGGTGTTGTATTTAGTTGTCAAGTGTTGAACGTTGGTGTGGTGTTTAGTTGTCAAGTGTAGAACGTTGGTGTTGTATTTAGTTGTCAAGTGTTGAACGTTGGTGTTGTATTTAGTTGTCAAGTGTAGAACGTTGGTGTGGTGTTTAGTTGTCAAGTGTTGAACGTTGGTGTGGTGTTTAGTTGTCAAGTGTAGAACGTTGGTGTTGTATTTAGTTGTCAAGTGTAGAACGTTGGTGTTGTATTTAGTTGTCAAGTGTAGAACGTTGGTGTGGTGTTTAGTTGTCAAGTGTAGAACGTTGGTGTTGTATTTAGTTGTCAAGTGTAGAACGTTGGTGTTGTATTTAGTTGTCAAGTGTAGAACGTTGGTGTGGTGTTTAGTTGTCAAGTGTAGAACGTTGGTGTGGTGTTTAGTTGTCAAGTGTAGAACGTTGGTGTTGTATTTAGTTGTCAAGTGTAGAACGTTGGTGTGGTGTTTAGTTGTCAAGTGTTGAACGTTGGTGTGGTGTTTAGTTGTCAAGTGTTGAACGTTGGTGTGTTGTTTAGTTGTCAAGTGTTGAACGTTGGTGTTGTGTTTAGTTGTCAAGTGTAGAACGTTGGTGTGTTGTTTAGTTGTCAAGTGTTGAACGTTGGTGTGTTGTTTAGTTGTCAAGTGTAGAACGTTGGTGTTGTGTTTAGTTGTCAAGTGTAGAACGTTGGTGTGTTGTTTAGTTGTCAAGTGTTGAACGTTGGTGTGGTGTTTAGTTGTCAAGTGTAGAACGTTGGTGTTGTATTTAGTTGTCAAGTGTTGAACGTTGGTGTGTTGTTTAGTTGTCAAGTGTAGAACGTTGGTGTTGTGTTTAGTTGTCAAGTGTTGAACGTTGGTGTGTTGTTTAGTTGTCAAGTGTTGAACGTTGGTGTGTTGTTTAGTTGTCAAGTGTAGAACGTTGGTGTGGTGTTTAGTTGTCAAGTGTAGAACGTTGGTGTTGTATTTAGTTGTCAAGTGTTGAACGTTGGTGTGTTGTTTAGTTGTCAAGTGTAGAACGTTGGTGTTGTGTTTAGTTGTCAAGTGTTGAACGTTGGTGTTGTATTTAGTTGTCAAGTGTAGAACGTTGGTGTTGTGTTTAGTTGTCAAGTGTTGAACGTTGGTGTTGTGTTTAGTTGTCAAGTGTTGAACGTTGGTGTTGTGTTTAGTTGTCAAGTGTTGAACGTTGGTGTTGTTTTAGTTGTCAAGTGTGAACGTTGGTGTGTGTTTAGTTGTCAAGTGTTGAACGTTGGTGTTGTATTTAGTTGTCAAGTGTAGAACGTTGGTGTTGTATTTAGTTGTCAAGTGTTGAACGTTGGTGTTGTGTTTAGTTGTCAAGTGTTGAACGTTGGTGTTGTATTTAGTTGTCAAGTGTAGAACGTTGGTGTGGTGTTTAGTTGTCAAGTGTTGAACGTTGGTGTTGTATTTAGTTGTCAAGTGTAGAACGTTGGTGTGTGTTTAGTTGTCAAGTGTTGAACGTTGGTGTTGTATTTAGTTGTCAAGTGTAGAAAGTGATAAATGGTTTAAAACCGACAAGTTGAACATTGAGACACTTAAGCAACATATGGGAATCTTTAATATTGAAGAAACGTTTCGCCACACAGTACATCAAGATTGATGGACTGAACACATCGACTCCAGGCCGAGGGACTGATAACCTCAAACTACTCCTCTCCTTACACCTTTCTGCTTTGTATTGGACTGATGAAGCCACTGTGTGGCGAAACGTTTCTTCAATAAAGATTCCCATATGTTGCATAAGTGTCTCAATCTTCAAGTGTAGAACGGAAGGCTGGGTTCAGTGTTGAATTTATTGTACCGTACCGTTGATATCTAACATTGTACCGTTGCTGCTACCTAACATTGTACCGTTGCTGCTACCTAACATTGTACCGTTGCTGCTACCTAACATTGTACCGTTGCTGCTACCTAACATTGTACCGTTGCTGCTACCTAACATTGTACCGTTGCTGCTACCTAACATTGTACCGTTGCTGCTGCCTAACATTGTACCGTTGCTGCTGCCTAACATTGTACCGTTGCTGCTACCTAACATTGTACCGTTGCTGCTGCCTAACATTGTACCGTTGCTGCTGCCTAACATTGTACCGTTGCTGCTGCCTAACATTGTACCGTTGCTGCTGCCTAACATTGTACCGTTGCTGCTGCCTAACATTGTACCGTTGCTGCTGCTAACATTGTACCTTTGCTGCCTAACATTGTACCGTTGCTGCTGCCTAACATTGTACCGTTGCTGCTGCCTAACATTGTACCGTTGCTGCTACCTAACATTGTACCGTTGCTGCTGCCTAACATTGTACCGTTGCTGCTACCTAACATTGTACCGTTGCTGCTCCCTAACATTGTACCGTTGCTGCTACCTAACATTGTACCGTTGCTGCTACCTTGTTTACACAGCATATATTTGAACAATCGTACAGCATTATCATTCATGTCTACATCAGTTCTTCTATTTTTTCTTAGTATCGTTGACTTAATTGTGTGAAGATAAGGAATGGAAAGAGATAGGGAAAGAGAAGATAGGGAAAGAGAGAGGAAGAGAGATAGGGAAAGAGAGATAGAAAGAGATAGGAGAATGGGAAAGAGAGATAGGGAAAGAGAAGATAGGGAAAGAGAGAGATAGGGGAAAGAGAGAGATAGGGGAAAGAGATAGATAGGGAAAGAGAGAGAGATAGGGAAAGAGAGATAGGGAAAGAGAGATAGGGAAAGAGAGATAGGGAAAAGAGAGTAGGGGAAAGAGAGAGATAGGGAGAAAGAGAGAGATAGGGAAAGAGAGTAGGGAAAGAGAGAGATAGGGAAGAGAGATAGGGAAGAGAGATAGGGAAAGAGAGTAGAGAGATGGATGGAAAGAGAGAGATAGGGGAAAGAGAGAGATAGGGGAAAGAGAGAGATAGGGGAAAGAGATAGAGATAGGGGAAAGAGAGAGATAGGGGAAAGAGAGAGATAGGGGAAAGAGAGAGGGAAAGAGAGAGATAGGAAAGAGAAGATAGGAAAGAGAGAGATAGGGAAAGAGAGAGATAGGGAAAGAGAAGAGGATAGGGAAGAGAGAGATAGGGGAAAGAGAGAGAGTAGGGAAGAGAGAGAGAGATAGGGAAAGAGAGAGATAGGGAAAGAGAGATAGGAATAGAGAGAGATAGGAAAGAGAGATAGGGAAAAGAGATAGGGAAGAGAGATAGAAAGGAGAATAGGGAAGAGAGATAGGGAAAGGAGAGAGATAGGGAAAGAGATAGAAGAGAGAGAATAGGGAAAGAGAGTAGATAGGGAAAAGAGAGATAGAAGGGAAAGGAGAGGATAGGGAAAGAGAGATAGGGAAGAAATGGGAAGAGAGATAGGGAAAGAGAAGATAGGGAAAGAGAAGATAGGAAAGAGATAGTGGGAAAGGAGAAGAAGATAGAGGAAAGAGAGAGATAGGGGAAAGAGAATGGAAAGAGAGATAGGGAAAGAGAGATAGAGAGGAAGGGAAAGAGAGAGATAGGGGAAGAGAGAGATAGGGAAAGAGATAGATAGGGAAAGAGAAATAGGGAAAAGAGAGATAGGGAAAGAGAGAAAATAGGGAAAGAGAGAGAGATAGGGGAAAGAGAGAGAGATAGGGGAAAGAGAGAGAGATAGGGGAAAGAGAGAGATAGGGGAAAGAGAGAGAGAGAGAAAGAGAGAGAGCAATGTAGTGTGACAGCAAGTGAGAATGAACAAATGAGTCATTGCGAGTGAAGGAGTCAGAGCAAGGAAGTATGGATGAGAAAATAAGAGTTACTGTACATAATTCTTGTTGTACTCCATGTTGCTCAGATGATGTTACCATCATCTGAGCTTTTTCTCTAGGCTCCATTGAGTGGGGGGAAATGTGGTAGGGTTTTCGGTGAACATAACTGAGGTGGCAGTTAATGAGAGCAACATGGAGGACAACAAGAATTATGTACAGTAACTCTCTTCCAGAAATTACGTCTGTGCAGTAATCATCACTCTTGTTCTGTACTGACGAACTTCAGAATATAAAGACAAAGTTGTAAAACATATTGGGACAGCGTTTAGCTCTGCGTAAAACTTGACAGTGAGCGAAACGTTGTCCCAGTAAAAGCTTGAAAGCTTGTTCTGAAATCTGTCTCCGGCAGCGCGGTGTTTCATCCTAACTTCAAAGTAGCTCCGCAAACCTTAGAAACACCGGAATGATGGAACACAGTGTTGACAGTATACCTTAGAAACACCGGAATGATGGAACACAGTGTTGACAGTATACCTTAGAACCACCGGAATGTTGGAACACAGTGTTGACAGTATACCTTAGAAACACCGGAATGATGGAACACAGTGTTGACAGTATACCTTAGAAACACCGGAATGATGGAACACAGTGTTGACAGTATACCTTAGAAACAGCGGAATGTTGGAACACAGTGTTGACAGTATACCTTAGAACCAGTGGAATGTTGGAACACAGTGTTGACAGTATACCTTAGAACCACCGGAATGTTGGAACACAGTGTTGACAGTATACCTTAGAACCACCGGAATGTTGGAACACAGTGTTGACAGTATATCTTAGAAACAGCGGAATGATGGAACACAGTGTTGACAGTATACCTTAGAACCAGTGGAATGTTGGAACACAGTGTTGACAGTATACCTTAGAAACAGCGGAATGTTGGAACACAGTGTTGACAGTATACCTTAGAAACACCGGAATGATGGAACACAGTGTTGACAGTATACCTTAGAACCAGCGGAATGTTGGAACACAGTGTTGACAGTATACCTTAGAAACAGCGGAATGTTGGAACACAGTGTTGACAGTATACCTTAGAAACAGCGGAATGATGGAACACAGTGTTGACAGTATACCTTAGAAACAGCGGAATGTTGGAACACGGTGTTGACAGTATACCTTAGAAACAGCGGAATGATGGAACACAGTGTTGACAGTATACCTTAGAAACAGCGGAATGTTGGAACACAGTGTTGACAGTATACCTTAGAACCAGTGGAATGTTGGAACACAGTGTTGACAGTATACCTTAGAACCACCGGAATGTTGGAACACAGTGTTGACAGTATACCTTAGAACCACCGGAATGTTGGAACACAGTGTTGACAGTATATCTTAGAAACAGCGGAATGATGGAACACAGTGTTGACAGTATACCTTAGAAACAGCGGAATGTTGGAACACAGTGTTGACAGTATACCTTAGAAACACCGGAATGATGGAACACAGTGTTGACAGTATACCTTAGAACCAGCGGAATGTTGGAACACAGTGTTGACAGTATACCTTAGAAAGAGCGGAATGTTGGAACACAGTGTTGACAGTATACCTTAGAAACAGCGGAATGATGGAACACAGTGTTGACAGTATACCTTAGAAACAGCGGAATGTTGGAACACGGTGTTGACAGTATACCTTAGAAACAGCGGAATGATGGAACACAGTGTTGACAGTATACCTTAGAAACAGCGGAATGTTGGAACACAGTGTTGACAGTATACCTTAGAAACAGCGGAATGTTGGAACACGGTGTTGACAGTATACCTTAGAACCAGCGGAATGTTGGAACACAGTGTTGAAAGTATACCTTAGAAACAGCGGAATGTTGGAACACAGTGTTGACAGTATACCTTAGAAACAGCGGAATGATGGAACACAGTGTTGACAGTATACCTTAGAAACAGCGGAATGTTGAAACACGGTGTTGACAGTATACCTTAGAACCACCGGAATGTTGGAACACAGTGTTGACAGTATACCTTAGAACCAGCGGAATGATGGAACACGGTGTTGACAGTATTCCTTAGAAACACCGGAATGTTGGAACACAGTGTTGACAGTATACCTTAGAACCAGTGGAATGTTGGAACACAGTGTTGACAGTATACCTTAGAAACAGCGGAATGTTGGAACACGGTGTTGACAGTATACGTTAGGTGAAAGGTCGCAAGTGCAACTAATGCGACATTTTATTGTGGCAACGTTTCACTCTTCAGGACTGGAGAGTGAAACGTTGCCACATGTCACATTAGTTGCACTTGTGACCTTTTACCTAACATATTGACGGTAATTCTAGCAACTTTATTACACTATACGTTAGATCAAAATTAGAATATGCAGCTATGTAAGGCGTTTAAAAAATCAAGGTAAATAATTCATACTACATAACAGATCCCACGTAAAGACATAGGAATTATGAAGAAAGAAAACACAAGAGAATATCCCCACTGGTAATTAGGGGAGATATAACAGCATTTATGATCATAAGATGTTGCGAGGATATAGGTAAAATATGTGAGGATGATTTTGCACCATCGGCAGGAGGAAGAAACCAGTGTTTACATAGTTAAAGCCGTGCAGAAAGTACTTGATAGCTGTCAAATTGATCATAGAATGTACTGAAAAGAGCATAGATCTGTTCTTGCAACTACAAATAAGACCACTGAGTTAAGCCGGCAAGTGAGCAGTGTGTCTGCGTAGTCTGTCAAGGGCTACCACATTGAAGCGCACGCCAGCGAGTGATGATGGTATTTTTTTGTGTTGGGAATATCATGCAGAAAATTTGGAACATAGAAATACAAATATAGTGTAGAACTTCCAAGGGTATAATTCAGATGGTTGAGGAGGGGCTGTTGCACTTAGGGAGGATGATGCAGAATAGGATGACCAAGAGAGTGTAGGAGTAAGGGGTGGAAGGCTCGTTTCGTGAGGAGAAATTAGAAAATTTCTCCCAATATGTTTTTCTAGTGACCCACCCACTGGTGCTGTTGATTGTTACGGCAACACTTCCTTTGGCTTGCCACCCGCACCTTTTAAGAGGCGCCTGAGTTTCCCTCTCTCCTAATATGTTTATTTTTTCCCTATAATCTACCTTGTCCATAATTATTATCGCATTTGCTTTGTCTGTTTCGTAATGTGAAGTCCAGAATCTTTCCTTAATTCATGGTATAACTTAACAAATCTTTGAGGACAATTGTGTTGCAGAGGTGTGAGCTTTTTCAGACAAAGCAAATGCGATGGTAATTATGGACAAGGTAGATTATAGGGGAAAAATAACATTACTGGAACACAGGGGAACTGACGTGCCTCATTAATACCATGTCAAAATATATAAAATTAAAGTTTCTCCGGACTACTTAAAAATCAAAGTAATATTTTTTCATGTACTGGTTAATAACTGGCATAGTAGCAGCAGCACTAGGGATCCAGGGAGGCCTGGCCTCAGGCAGGTCCGCGAGAGTAGGAAAACTTTCGCAAGTAGGTCACTCGTAAAGTATGTCCGAAACCTGTGTCTAGCGAGTTCCTTAAATATAGCTAGAAATGGGTAACAATGTCACCCCTCGTGAACTCAACGTGTTTACATGACGTTTAAAATGCAATAGTTACTGTATTTACGTTGTGCTGAGGATCTTTCAGATTTTAATAATAATATAATAATATCTTTATTTCTACAAGTACATGTACAAGGTATACAGGCCTAGCTGACATCAATGAAATACTACTATATAGAAAGCCGCTTGTTATGCAGAGCATTTCCCGCAAATTAGGTCAGTTTTGTCCCAGGATGCGACCCACACTAGTCAACTAACACCCAGGTACCCATTTTACTGATGGGGAACATAGACAACCGGTGTGAAGAAACACATACCCAATGTTTCTACCCTTGCTGGGAATCGAACCCAGACCCTCGTCGTGCGAAGCGAGAGCTTTAGCCACCAGGCACAAATGCCGCCAAAGCAGCATTTGTGCACCCCATGTCTATCCTGTGGACGGTAGCGGGTAGTAGATTGTGCACCCTATATCAATCCTGTGGACGGTAACGGGTAGTTGATTGTGCACCCTATATCAATCCTGTGGACGGTAGCGGGTAGTTGATTGTGCACCCTATATCAATCCTGTGGACGGTAGCGGGTAGTTGATTGTGCACCCTATATCAATCCTGTGGACGGTAGCGGGTAGTTGATTGTGCACCATATATCAATCCTGTGGACGGTAGCGGGTAGTTGATTGTGCACCCTATATCAATCCTGTGGACGGTAGCGGGTAGTTGATTGTGCACCCTATATCAATCCTGTGGACGGTAGCGGGTAGTTGATTGTGCACCCTATATCAATCCTGTGGACGGTAGCGGGTAGTTGATTGTGCACCCTATATCAATCCTGTGGACGGTAGCGGGTAGTTGATTGTGCACCATATATCAATCCTGTGGACGGTAGCGGGTAGTTGATTGTGCACCCTATATCAATCTTGTGGACAGCTGCATAACAGCGAGTATGTATGTATATTATATATATACACAGAGAAAGATCGCAGTTAGAAGGACTCGATACTGCTTTTGAGACGGACGAGGTTCCCAGGCAGCGCTCTAGACCACTCCACACACATGCCACAATAGACTGGGCAGCCTGGTTCACTAGCCATGTTTCTCTCCCAGCCCGGGCACGTCAGTGAGCTTCAAGCATGGATTCAAGCTATTTCAATCTCCTCCTGTATGTTCTGACCTCTCAAGCGATTTTTTTTGTATCAATGCACCAGGCAGAAACAAGCGGGTATATACAGAGAAAGATCGCAGTCAGCAGGACTCGATACTGCTTCTGAGACGGACGAGATTCCCAGGCAGCGCTCTAGAACGAAAACAAACAACACACACACACACACACACACTCTAATATACACGTATATATACAGCGAGGTGTAGTCTCGTCCTTATATGCCTTCCTGTTAACCTTTTATTTTTATAGTTCCTTGATAATGTGAGAAGTCACGAAAGCGCCTGGTATTTCGCTATTTTTTCACAGTGGTTGTTTCTGCATATTGTGATATCACCTGTTTACTGTGATCTTATTGCGGAAGGTGGTGTAAGTGCGGAAGGTGGATTAAGTGCAGTATGTAGTTGGTGTAAATGTGGGAGCTGGTGTGAGTGGGGAATGAAGTCTCAGATGCAGTGTGCATGACGCCCAACATGTCGTACCGCACTCTGCTGCACGGGGATTGGTGCTCTGAGCTGCTTTACTGCCTTGTAAACACCATCTTCACTCTCAGAAACCCTTGAAATCACAGAATAAAAGGGGAAATTTCCAATGCTTAATGCATATATGACGAATACTTAAAATTTATCGCATTCGCACATTGATTTAATGCAGTGGTGAAGTGTGACGATAGTTAAAGTTTCCAGCGAGTATTGGTAACTGACATTAGACCACTACATACGTAATACTTACCAATATTAGGAACACCGCAGTACTAGGCACCTCGATTTAAACACCAGAGAAGGTAGCGACCCTATTTGTATCCTATTATAGTATAATTATTTCAAAATTTTTAAAATGTAAATGATTCGTTTGAATAACGTTACTAGGCAGTGTGTTGGGCTCCCACTATCACCTAACTAATGCTTTTGCATTATGTTAAGTTAAATTCTGCTTTGCTTTTTATATTTTCATCTAGCTCAATGGTAGAAGTTACGTCTCAAAACCGAAAGGACCCAGGTTTGATTACCAGGTAAGGCGAGACGTATGGACAAGTCCCTTTGCTCACCTAGCATTAAATAGGTACTGCACCTAGTAGACTTCAAGATAGCTCCTAAGTGGATTAATCTGTCGCATTGACTATATCCTTCATTGAGACTCCCAATAAAGTCTTATACCTTATTTATATCCGACTTACCTTTGATGAGTTCCGAGAGTTTTCTACATCCGGAGCCCGGCCATAGGCTAGCCTTGTCTGGTGCTTGCTTGGTCAACCAGGCTGTTGCTGCTGCTGGTCCACCCACCACCATTTTTACAGGTCTAATCATATCACCCGGAGAATGTAGTTAAATTTACATTATTAGTCTTCGTAAAAAAAAAAAAAAGTGAGGTCTCAAAGCTTTGATGTTATAATCAAATTATATTATTATAATCAAATTTAGCGCAAAACCCTTAACGGCCACAGCGCTGCAAACCCTTCGAATCAGACTTAAAAACTCCTAGTCCTCAGGCGTTGTATGATCCCCTACGGTTCTGCGCTTCCTCAGGAATGAAAGAATAATAATATAATTAAGTATTTAGTATATTTTTATTACTTCTGTCTATTTTTTCTGTAAAGTGCATTATATAATTAGTATTGGATGTATTGACATTTTTAAACTATATAGAAAGTTCCCTTGTCATGCAGAGCATTTCAGGCAGAATACTGTATACATTGCAACTGTCTTCATTGATATTCTCTACCAGTCTTAGCTCCCGGATCCCTTGCACAATCCGATTGAACTGTCTCAGGTTACACAGTGAGTTGATACCTAGTGTTAGTATATCAGGTTACACAGTGAGTTGATACCTAGTGTTAGTATCCCAGGTTACACAGTGAGATGATCCAGTGTTAGTATATCAGGTTACAAGTGAGTTGATACCATGTTAGTATCCCAGGTTACACAGTGAGTTGATACCCAGTGTTAGTATATCAGGTTACACAGTGAGTTGATACCTAGTGTTAGTATATCAGATTACACAGTGAGTTGATACCCAGTGTTAGTATATCAGGTTACACAGTGAGTTGATACCTAGTGTTAGTATATCAGGTTACACAGTGAGTTGATACCCAGTGTTAGTATCCCAGGTTACACAGTGAGTTGATACCCAGTGTTAGTATATTCAGTGTTATACCTGTTATTTCAGGTTATAATGAGTTGATACCGTAGATCAGTTAACATGAGTATCCTCAGTGCTAGTATTCGGGTACAGTAAGTTGATACCTAGTGTTAGTATATCAGGTTACACAGTGAGTTGATACCTAGTGTTAGTATATCAGGTTACACAGTGAGTTGATACCTAGTGTTAGTATCCCAGGTTACACAGTGAGTTGATACCCAGTGTTAGTATATCAGGTTACACAGTGAGTTGATACCCAGTGTTAGTATATCAGGTTACACAGTGAGTTGATACCAGTGTTAGTATATCAGTTACAGTGAGTTGATACCCAGTGTTAGTATATCAGGTTACACAGTGAGTTGATACTAGTGTTAGTATATCAGGTTACACAGTGAGTTGATACCAGTGTTAGTATCCCAGGTTACACAGTGAGTTGATACCCAGTGTTAGTATCCCAGGTTACACAGTGAGTTGATACCCAGTGTAGTATCTCAGGTTAACAGTAGTTGATACCCAGTGTTAGTATATCAGGTTACAGTGAGTTGATACCTAGTGCTAGTATTCGGTTACAGTAGTTGATACCTAGTGTTAGTATCAGGTTACACAGTGAGTTGATACCTAGTGTTAGTATATCAGGTTACACAGTGAGTTGATACCCAGTGTTAGTATATCAGGTTACACAGTGAGTTGATACCTAGTGTTAGTATATCAGGTTACACAGTGAGTTGATACCTAGTGCTAGTATCTTGGGTTACAAATATAGGTGATATCTAGTGTTATTATCCCAGGTTACACATTGAAGTGATACTAGCTAGTGCCACTATCTAACTTTCATGGAGTTTTATGTAAGGTGGTGTTGGGAGGTCTTATGACTGTTAGGTGGATGTGGAGGAGGCACTTGAGGCAGGCACTTCAACATTATCTGGTCAGATCAGAGTGGGGATAAGTGATGTGTCCTTATGTTGATGTTTAAGTATGATAATATCTAGAAGGCACTCAGGCAAACTCACAGCTCGACTCCAGTTTTGGAGGTACTAAATGTCTACTTTGAAAGTGGTGTGGATTATTATCAGTGGTGCAATACTTGTGTAGTATATATGCGTGCCAATATCATTTATATGCAGCATCCCTTGACCAAGCCAGTCACGTGACTTCCTTCTGAACCGCGTAGGTAGGCCGCAGGCCTCCCGGTAGTTATATCCCGAACTAGTCGCAGGCAGACATGATAGCTGGACTCCGTCTTTGTCCCATATTACAGCCTCCATTTTGGTGTCATTGCTACCCTACACTTCTAATGAATCCCCCAACAATTATATTTAAGAGGAAACACTAACCCCGTAAGATTCTTGTGGCGCTTGAGGAATGAAAGGTAATCATGTTGAGTCTGAAGATTATGGTAGCTCTTAATTCCTTGGCCCGAGAGCTTATCACGTCAAGGAAGGCAGCATCTTGAAGGGAAGCAGTTGGGTGGAGATGTTAGTTAAATAACTTGTCATTGAACACACTTGAGAAAAAGCTGAGCAGTGAGTGGTGGTGGTGGTGGTGGTGGTGGTGGTGGTGTGTTGTTTGGGTCACCCTGCAGTAGTGGGGAAACTACCAGTGTGTGAAGTAAGATAAGATTTTATTCGGATTTTTAACCCCGGAGGGTTAGCCACCCAGGATAACCCAAGTACACGCTTGAGGGAGGATCCTTGACCCTGTTGAGGTGCTCTTGATCCCAGGAATTTGATCTATCCTTCCCTTCCTTGGATTAAACTTGAGTGCCTCCCATTCTCGAGGCGCTGCATGACTGCAAAGGGTTTGTCACTCCTCATAAATGTGATAATTTAGAGACGAAATTCATGTATATATGTAATGTTGATATTTTACTGTTTTTCAAGGTTTCTTTAATAAGCTTTCAAGTGTCTTCTCTGTTTAATTATTTGTATTGCATTATCAGTACCCCAACCTACTGGGACACTCCAGAATTGTATTTGAGTAGGTGGGTGGAGCGTCGAGTGACACTCAGGACGAGTGTTGCTTAATACTGGAAACAATGTTAGCCTTCGTTTTATAATAGTGAACCCTTACATCGGTACACGAGAGGTTCCTTAATTACTGAACCCAGCACTGGTTCACCAGAGGTTCTTAATTACTGAACCCAGCACTGGTTCACCAGAGGTTGCTTAATTACTGAACCCAGCACTGGTTCACCAGAGGTTGCTTAATTATTGAACCCAGCACTGGTTCACCAGAGGTTGCTTAATTACTGAACCCCGCACTGGTTCACCAGAGGTTGCTTAATTATTGAACCCAGCACTGGTTCACCAGAGGTTGCTTAATTATTGAACCCAGCACTGGTTCACCAGAGGTTGCTTAATTACTGAACCCAGCACTGGTTCACCAGAGGTTGCTTAATTACTGAACCCAGCACTGTTCACAGACTGCTTAATTATTGAACCCAGCACTAGTTCAACAGAGGTTGCTTAATTACTGAACCCAGCACTGGTTCACCAGAGGTTCTTAATTACTGAACCCAGCACTGGTTCACCAGAGGTTGCTTAATTACTGAACCCAGCACTAGTTCAACAGAGGTTGCTTAATTATTGAACCCAGCACTAGTTCAACAGAGGTTGCTTAATTACTGAACCCAGCACTGGTTCACCAGAGGTTGCTTAATTATTGAACCCAGCACTGGTTCACCAGAGGTTGCTTAATTATTGAACCCAGCACTGGTTCACCAGAGGTTGCTTAATTACTGAACCCAGCACTGGTTCACCAGAGGTTGCTTAATTATTGAACAAAGCACTGGTTCACCAGAGGTTGCTTAATTATTGAACCCAGCACTGGTTCACCAGAGGTTGCTTAATTATTGAACCCAACACTGGTTCACCAGAGGTTGCTTAATTACTGAACCCAGCACTGGTTCACCAGAGGTTGCTTAATTATTGAACCCAGCACTGGTTCACCAGAGGTTGCTTAATTATTGAACCCAGCACTGGTTCACCAGAGGTTGCTTAATTACTGAACCCAGCACTGGTTTACCAGAGGTTGCTTAATTACTGAACCCAGCACTGGTTCACCAGAGGTTGCTTAATTATTGAACCCAGCACTGGTTCACCAGAGGTTGCTTAATTACTGAACCCAGCACTGGTTCACCAGAGGTTGCTTAATTACTGAACCCAGCACTGGTTCACCAGAGGTTGCTTAATTACTGAACCCAGCACTGGTTCACCAGAGGTTGCTTAATTATTGAACCCAGCACTGGTTCACCAGAGGTTGCTTAATTACTGAACCCAGCACTGGTTCACCAGAGGTTGCTTAATTACTGAACCCAGCACTGGTTCACCAGAGGTTGCTTAATTACTGAACCCAGCACTGGTTCACCAGAGGTTGCTTAATTATTGAACCCAGCACTGGTTCACCAGAGGTTGCTTAATTACTGAACCCAGCACTGGTTCACCAGAGGTTGCATAATTATTGAACCCAGCACTGGTTCACCAGAGGTTGCTTAATTATTGAACCCAGCACTGGTTCACCAGAGGTTGCTTAATTATTGAACCCAGCACTGGTTCACCAGAGGTTGCTTAATTACTGAACCCAGCACTGGTTCACCAGAGGTTGCTTAATTATTAAACCCAGCACTGGTTCACCAGAGGTTGCTTAATTATTGAACCCAGCACTGGTTCACCAGAGGTTGCTTAATTATTGAACCCAGCACTGGTTCACCAGAGGTTGCTTAATTATTGAACCCAGCATTGGTTCACCAGAGGTTGCTTAATTATTGAACCGGGTGAACCCAGCAATGGTCCGCCAGTGACCTACGCCTGGCAGCGCTGGGCGTATCCTGAAATTTCGTTCGTTTCCAGATGCACCACAACTAATATGGAGGATGAGTTGAAACACTGAAACAGGGAGTAAACAACAACAAAAGGTAGTCATGAAAACAAACCATACCACGAACCCGCGGTATCGTGTCATTACGATTTCGTGAGTCAAGGTAGTCATGGTTTGCGTGTACTTTTCAAAAGCATTTGATAAGTGCGACCATAGAGTGATAGCTCGTTAAATGAGGTCTTAAGGTATAGTGATAGCTCGTAAAATGAGGTCTTAACGTTTACTGATAGCTCGTAAAATGTGGACTTAAGGTGTAAACGGTTAAGCAGGTCAAGCGGATTCCAGTGGTAATATACTAAACGAAATCCAATGTAGGTACTTGTGATTGGCTTCATGGGCTCCTGTACCCCCGCTAGCCGGTCTGAAATTAGGCTTCTTTGATTACCTGTTGAACCAGACAGTTGGTCAGCATGTTTACCCCTCTTGACGTACATACACAAGAACAAGCCATAGTTTCGTGTTATCTTTTGATGATGTAAAACACAAGCCAGAAGGTTACCTTACTAGAAGACACTACAAAACTGCAGTCGGATATCAAAATTTTTGATTGGACAAAGAAAAAGTCTTATCATGTTCACCGGTGAAAAATGCAGCAGACTCTGGGAGGATATTACTATATTTAAGCGCTAGAACCTGAGTTATTCTTAAATTCAAAGAAAGACGGGTGGCGGAGGCTCGATCTTTCGTTCGTTAATCATGAGACCACTAGCAGCATGCACCTGCATCCTGCTAGTGGTCATCGAAGAAATCAAAACAAGTACACATACTCGTATAACAGTGAGATGGATGTTGTGGGAGGGGTAACTTGTCAATTTCGTAACCACCACTGTTGACCGGACAGCAGTTTAAGCAGTAGCTCAGATACTTCGTGGATGCTCTCCACATATACTGCCATGTCTTGACCATTTAATTATGTTGACAAAAGCACCACCTATCCTTGTTATTCCTATCATTGTTAAAGGAACCTAATATACAAAAGATACTTCCTGGTTTACTCAAGTCACTTCCTAGCCTTAATACAACAGACTGTCCTCCTGTCTTGGCTTCAAAAGACGCTTCGCAACCTTAGCCCAATATGCTTCTTATAATTTTTACCAATTATAAATGTTGCAACTTGAGGTTCATGCCAATTGGATGCCATCAGGCCTTCAGTCAGGAATACTGGAATGCCTAAACTGTGGACTAAAATACTATACACATCTGGGTGTATTACTATTATTACAATCAGAACTAAGCGCTAAACCCACAAGGGTCACATAGCACATCTGGTGTATGTACAGTACACTGAGAGACCTATTCCGACTGTTACCTCGTTATTTATCAGTTTCTGAGCATCAACAGTGGTGGTGGCAGTGGCAGCTTTACATCAACAGTGGTGGTGGCAGTGGCAGCTTTACATCAACAGTGGTGGTGGCAGTGGCAGCTTTACATCAACAGTGGTGGTGGCAGTGACAGTTTTACATCAACAGTGGTGGTGGCAGTGGCAGCTTTACAACAACAGTGGTGGTGGCAGTGACAGTTTTACATCAACAGTGGTGGTGGCAGTGACAGTTTTACATCAACAGTGGTGGTGGCAGTGACAGTTTACATCAACAGTGGTGGTGGCAGTGACAGTTTACATCAACAGTGGTGGTGGCAGTGGCAGCTTTACAACAACAGTGGTGGTGGCAGTGACAGTTTTACATCAACAGTGGTGGTGGCAGTGACAGTTTTACATCAACAGTGGTGGTGGCAGTGACAGTTTTACATCAACAGTGGTGGTGGCAGTGACAGTTTTACATCAACAGTGGTGGTGGCAGTGGCAGCTTTACATCAACAGTGGTGGTGGCAGTGACAGTTTTACATCAACAGTGGTGGTGGCAGTGGCAGCTTTACAACAACAGTGGTGATGGCAGTGGCAGCTTTACAACAACAGTGGTGGTGGCAGTGGCAGCTTTACAACAACAGTGGTGATGGCAGTGGCAGCTTTACAACAACAGTGGTGGTGGCAGTGGCAGCTTTACAACAACAGTGGTGGTGGCAGTGGCAGCTTTACAACAACAGTGGTGATGGCAGTGGCAGCTTTACAACAACAGTGGTGGTGGCAGTGGCAGCTTTACAACAACAGTGGTGGTGGCAGTGGCAGCTTTACAACAACAGTGGTGATGGCAGTGGCAGCTTTACAACAACAGTGGTGGTGGCAGTGGTAGCTTTACAACAACAGTGGTGATGGCAGTGGCAGCTTTACAACAACAGTGGTGGTGGCAGTGGCAGCTTTACAACAACAGTGGTGGTGGCAGTGGCAGCTTTACAACAACAGTGGTGATGGCAGTGGCAGCTTTACAACAACAGTGGTGGTGGCAGTGGCAGCTTTACAACAACAGTGGTGGTGGCAGTGGCAGCTTTACAACAACAGTGGTGATGGCAGTGGCAGCTTTACAACAACAGTGGTGGTGGCAGTGGCAGCTTTACAACAACAGTGGTGGTGGCAGTGGCAGCTTTACAACAACAGTGGTGATGGCAGTGGTAGCTTTACAACAACAGTGGTGGTGGCAGTGGTAGCTTTACAACAACAGTGGTGGTGGCAGTGGCAGCTTTACAACAACAGTGGTGGTGGCAGTGGCAGCTTTACAACAACAGTGGTGGTGGCAGTGGCAGCTTTACATCAACAGTGGTGATGGCAGTGGCAGCTTTACATCAACAGTGGTGGTGGCAGTGGCAGCTTTACAACAACAGTGGTGGTGGCAGTGGCAGCTTTACAACAACAGTGGTGGTGGCAGTGGCAGCTTTACATCAACAGTGGTGATGGCAGTGGCAGCTTTACATCAACAGTGGTGGTGGCAGTGGCAGCTTTACAACAACAGTGGTGGTGGCAGTGGCAGCTTTACAACAACAGTGGTGGTGGCAGTGGCAGCTTTACAACAACAGTGGTGGTGGCAGCTTTACAACAACAGTGGTGGTGGCAGTGGCAGCGTTACAACAACAGTGGTGGTGGCAGTGGTAAGGGGATGGTACCTTGGATCACCAATAAATCCCCAGTTGTCTTCAAGAAGAAACTCGACAGATTCCTCAAAACTTTTCCCGGTCAACTTAGTTGCGGTGCATTCGTCGGACTGCGGGTGGCTGGCAATAACAGCTTAATTGATCAGGTCAGCTCTGAGACGAGGCCGCGGGGACGATGACCTCGAGAAGCGACTCCAGGTAAATACTGATGGCAGAGGGAGTGGCAGCTTCCATAGCAGTGATGGCAGCTTCGATGGCAGAAGTGGTGGCAACGGTGTTAATGCAGCAAACTTCCTACGTTTGACAGCGATGTGACTCACTCCCGCTGCCAATGTTTACTTCTCCATCCTTCTCTCCCTCCTTCCCTCTCTTTTCTTCCCTCTCAACTAACCTCACACACATTCTAGTGTCATCTGTGTTAAATCTGAGTAGAGTAGTATAAGGTCAGCAGCACAATATGACCGCAGTGTGTGTCTGCATGATAACACTCAGAATTATTACGTTGTAGTGAGTGGTAACACGTGGTGGGTTGCTGGCTGGGTCTTGCATTGTGACTCGTGGAAAAACAAGCAGTATATGATTAAGACTTAACCATGTGCCAAAGTATAAGTATCGGCCATTTTTACCGTATCGGTTAGAAACACTTAACACTACCTCACGATTGAGAGTTACACACACACACGCAGCTGTGAATCGACCCCTGCAACCACAATTAAGTGAATACAGACACACACACACACACACACACAGGAGGGATAGAGGGGACATAATAACGACATAAAATACTAAGAGGAATCGACAAGGTGGACAGACAGGATGTTCCAGAGATGGGACACAACAACAAGGGGTCACAATTGGAAGTTGAAGACTCAGATGAGTCAGTGATGTTAGGAAGTATTTCTTCAGTCATGGAGTTGTCAGGAAGTGGAATAGTCTGGAAAGGGATGTAGTGGAGGCAGGATCCATACATAGCTTAAAGAAGAGTTATGATAAAGCTCACGGAGCAGGGAGTAGATCTAGTAGCAACCAGTGAAGAGGCGGGGCCAGGAGCTATGAATTGATCCCTGCAACCACAATTAGGTGAGTACACACACACACTATTGACAAGTGCCTTTGACAGCCTGTAGCTAGCACAACAGGTCTAGTAATGAGACTATTATCTCAGATAAATTAAGTTATTTAATATTTAACCTTCCTGTGTTATTTAATACCCGCCCGTGGTATGGTCTCTTTGCAATCGTGTCATTATGAAAAGCATCGGTATCGGACGAAAATTGGGTATTGGTATCTTTAAAAATTTTGGTGTCCCATACCTATCTAGGTAGGGTTGTATATCATGAGAGAGAGAATTAGGGGTTTAGCGCTTAATTTGATTATGATGATGATGATAATAATATACTACTAATAATATAATAATGTACTATGTAAGAAGGTTGTTGAGACCACTGCTGGCACAAGCACTGCCATCGATCTGCTGCACTACGGTACCATTCTAGTGCAGCAGCAACAAGCCTTCATACATTCCCTGCAGCATATTTGTAGACCTTTCAAAGGGAACGTCACCTAATAGTACAGGAAGAGATTACTGTTTAAAGCTGCATGAACTTTAAAGAATAGAAAAACACTGCAGTAGGCCTACTCGTCCACGCTAGGCTGATCAAATCCAACCGTTTTCACTTATGTAACTCAGTTTACTCTGTCAAAAACATTAGGATGTGATGTTTGTAGGTTGAGTGGAGTGGAAGTCCTCGCTCTAAGTGACCCAAGTGGGTCACGAGAATTTTTTTCCGGATTTAGTGAATGGGTAATGTAGCCGGCAAGTGGGTACAAAGATAGTCCATAACGATGCCACACTTTTACTTAGGGTTGGTACTTAGGTTGGGTTGGTAGCACACTCAGCTCACAATGAGTGTCCGTGGTTCGATCCTCGGCACGGGTGGAAACGTTGGGCATGTTTCCTTACACCTGCTGACCCTGTTCAAGTAGCAGTAAGTAGGTACCTGAGAGTTAGTGGCCTGATGTGGGTGGCATCCTGGGGAGTGGTAGTATACATTAGCTAGGGCTGGGTTTTGTAATGAGCTGAGGTAACAACTCTTATCCTGTAAAATTGATTTGTGTAAAATTAAAACTGAAAACTATAAGATTAAAGACGATAAAATAGTCAGCCGCACTGACAGAAAACGAGCACCTTATGTATGCGGGTTGTATGACTCTCATATTTCAACTGTCCATGGCTCTCTCAACACCCACACATGGCACTGTTTTTACGACAGTGTCATGTTGTGGGGTTAAGTGGCCGGGTTGAAACCAGAGCAAACTTTTGTATTAGGTTACGTTTGTATCAGTCCTAAGCGATACATCAGCTAAAATAAAGGCTTACTCTGTATCACGTCTCAATACCATTCCCATTTCTTCTCTTAAATGATGCTACTTGGCACTTTATTCCACTCATCTACGATGCTATTGCACAACCGCTGTTCTTTTCGGAATGTAAATGTCTAATTTGTATTCGTGGTTGAGAGTCCTGTCTTGGTTAGTTATTTCCAACACCGTATTCTTAACTCTCTCTTCTATGTGTGTATGCATCTATCACATTCTACGTCTTTATAGAGTGAAGAACATAATCCTGATACAGATTACCTTCACTCTTCTCTATGTATTTAACTGGTAAACAGACTTATGTTGTATATTTTAAATCAGATCCTACAAGTTACAAATATGTTTTTCTTTTTTATATGAAGCAAATATATATATAATGTGCCGAATAGGTAAAACTTGCTATTTTGGTTTAAATAGCAAGGGTCTTCTTGTCGAATAAGGCAAGCGAAAATTTTGTGTATGCAATAATTTCGCAAAAATCATTCTGAACCTAACAAAAAAAATATTTCATTGTGTTTGTTTATTATTAAATTATTGTAAATTTATCTAAAATATGTCTAGTTGGATTGGACTAAATTAAATTGCGCTTGTTAAAATAATGTTAGGCGAGTTTTCTAAACTTCTTTTGGTACAAAATTATTAATTTTTACATTAACATAATTAAAAATATATATCTTTAAACGTGTAAGAGAAAATTTTAGAAAGGACTTAATTTTAAATGATTTATTTTAATTGACCAGTTTTACCTATTCGGCACGACATTATATGTATATATATATATATATATATATATATATATATATATATATATATATATATATATATCAATGGATCCACAAACGAGTGGTTTTAAGCAAATATTACTTCGACTAGCCGGGGATCGAACCCTCCGATATTTTAGCACGCCTCCTGAGAAGCTCGCCAAAATCTCGAGATGCCTTAGTTCACTTGGCCATGAATGCTTCAAACGTCAGGTGGCCAGTACCACTGGACATGTCACCCCTGATGCCAGCACATACGTGGCCATCCATGGAAGATACATTCTCCTCCCGTTAGAATTGTATGTACTCACTTATTTGTGGTTGCAGGGGTCGATACATAGCTCCTGGCCCCATGTGTGTGTGTGTGTGTTAGTTACCATTTTATCCTAGGCACATGTCGATTACACAATAGGCCTGTTGTGTGTGTGTGTGTAAGGAAACACTTCGAAATGTTTCTGCCCCGCCGGGAATTGAACCTGGGCCCTCCGTGCGTGAAGCGAGAGCTTTAGCCACCAGGCCACCGGGTGTGTGTGTGCGTGTGATGGAGAAATTCCCTTCAACAAGGGGGGGAGCAAAATATTTGACTCCCCCTCCCTTGTACTCTGGGAAAGAGGTAGGGGTCACAACCCCTTTGTTGGAGGTAATACACACACACACACACACACACATTGAGAAGTGGAACAGAATTCTTCCTCCGTAAGCCATGCGTGTCACAAGAGGCGACTAACATGCCGGGAGCAAGGGGCTAGTAACACCTTCTCCTGTATATATTACTAAATTTAAAAAGGAAAACTTTCGTTTTTCTTTTTAGGTCACCCTTCCTCGGTCTCAGACCGGGCAGCGGGGGCGTTGACCCTCGAAACCCTCTCTCAGGTATACCCTTCCTCGGTCTCAGACCGGGCAGCGGGGGCGTTGACCCTCGAAACCCTCTCCAGGTATACCCTTCCTCGGGGGGATACGGCCGGTATATATAAGTACAGCAATAAAGTGAGGTGATTCAGATAAAAACTAAAATAGTTGAATTTAAAGTAAAAATTAGTTTCAGAAATAATAACAAAATTCTATAAAGCTGTGGCAGTATTGTGGTCTTAAAATAGAAGTCTTGATAATTCCCATTCTCTTAAAATAGCAGAAGCTTCAACCTGAGTACCAACAAACTAGGAAAATAACACGCTTTAATGGAATATTCTTAACATTATAAATAACGTTACGTTTAATTTAGTACAAGTTTTCTCACGTTTAACCTGAGACGGTTTGTGAGGCAAAGCAATATGTTATTAAGTACTAACATTGTCCATACTGCATTAGTATATCTTATTTTTTCTTCTCTTAGTCCTCCACCAATCTGCTGATGAAGTTCTCAGGGCTTTGAAAAATATTAATGTTAGAAATAAGGACTCGCAATGTCTACTAGTGATTTAATAAAGACATCAGAGCAATCACTAGGTTCCGGGATCTTGATCAGGGTCGTCCCAGTAGTGACACCAGAGCAATCACTAGGTTCTGGGACCTTGATCAGGGTCGTCCCAGGAGTGACACCAGAGCAATCACTAGGTTCTGGGACCTTGATCATGGTCGTCCCAGGAGTGACACCAGAGCAATCACTAGGTTCTGGGACCTTGATCAGGGTCGTCCCAGGAGTAACACTAGAGCAATCACTATGTTCTGGGACCTTGATCAGGGTCGTCCCAGGAGTGACACCAGTGCAATCACTAGGTTCTGGGACCTTTATCAGGGTCGTCCCAGGAGTGAAACTTTTGTTTGATAATATCTTAGTATTTGTCACGTGTGTTTTTAAAGCAGTTGTTGGTATCAATTTATCAATATTGATACCAATGTCTGGTAGTAGTCCCGTCTTGTATATAGTCACACGCTGCTTCCGCTAATTACTTCAATATTCAGCGAGATCAGTCATCGTTTGTGAGTGAGTGGCAGTGTTTGTGTGGGCGGGTGTGGGTGGTGTCAGCAGCACAGCAGCGTGGGTAAGACCAACACATGTGCTGACCTGGTCATAACACTCAGTCTAGCTGTCTGTGTGCACCGTGTTATGTGCGAATTACCCCCACATGCTTCGTTCATGTACTCAGTGAACCTACACCCCATGATATATTTGATTGTATTACCATCTCTGTTAATAATAATAATAATAATAATAATAATAATAATAGAAGTACTGATTACAGCACAATCTAAGCCACTGTATATTTTAGCCTTATTGTAAAGTGTAAATATCCGGGACTCTTCTTTTGTTTTATTGTCTGTACGTTCGTTTGCACTATGAGTGTTCATCAGACTTGTACGTTTGAATTAAAACTGATTGGTTTTAAAGCGAGTCTTGCTAAAAATCTGAGCCAAAGTTAATATTTCTATTAAGAGAGAGAGAGAGAGAGGTTGAGAGGCAGCAGTAAGTAGTTGAGACACTTAGATAATGTAATTTATATTGTCACAATTGCTTGAGTAGAGAGCTGAGTTGAGGGGTGCAGACACTGTCAACCCTCACTCAACTCCTGCTTCACAGGTTGCGCCAGTAAACGTGTTTACGCCATTTTTTCAATCATATAAATTTTTGTAGACTAGAGTCTGGTTTATATCCCTCGTGTAGACTAGAGTCTGGTTTATATCCCTCGTGTAGACTAGAGTCTGGTTTATATCCCTCGTGTAGACTAGAGTCTGGTTTATATCCCTCGTGTAGACTAGAGTCTGGTTTATATCCCTCGTGTAGACTAGAGTCTGGTTTATATCCCTCGTGTAGACTAGAGTCTGGTTTATATCCCTCGTGTATCCCAGCTTGTGACGTCACGGCCTGGTCTAATTGCAACAGCACTTAAAATGTTAGTCTGCATTGCACACCTTGCGTTTTATTTTATGACTTCACCCCAATTACGCCTCTACGAACACCATTAACTCTTTCATAAAAAACATCACCAAGCGTTTTATGAATATATTTTGCACCATTGAGTCTTATTATTTGTATCATTGATTTAATGTGTGCGAAGCTGGAGGGAGAGGAGGGGAAGGAGGAGGAGGAGGGGAAAGAGGAGGAGGAGGAGGGGAAGGAGGAGTAGGAGGAGGAGGAGGAGGGGAAGGAGGGGGGGGTGAGGAGTTGCCATAGCAGAACCTGTCATGTACTGTTACGTGTACTCTTGATGTAACATGTCTCTTGTATTGGTTCCTTACCACAGGTACACCTCTTATTAGTACCTCCAGTGATACATAGTTTTGAAGGTGTGACTTGCAAGTTAGGATGAGTCAATGAGAAGATCAAGGGGCATACAGGGTAAATATGTCAACATCTTCCACTGAACACTTCAGACACAAGTTTTTATTGCGTACAACGTTTCAGTATAATTCGGTATGGTTTGATAAATCTTCACACAGAGAGAAACTGTCCCAGTAAAACCTTGTCCTGCAACTTGTCTTTGTCTTCACATTTGTCTACAATACGTAGTTTCATGCAGGAATTCCCACTCATTTCCCTGGTAGTCTATCACTTGACAGAGGAAAAGCCAGAATAATGACTGATATTACACACACCACAAGCACTAGCAGTCTTACTGAAGGGAGGGGGGTTGGAACCCATGACAAGCCGCTTCTAAGACCAGTGTGCTTTTCACTGCACCACGCACCATCTGGGTACCTTTATTTTGCAGACGTTTCGCCATCTAGTAGTTTTCTCAATATACATAATCTGAAGACTAATGTTATACAGAAGACAGTAGAAGACAAGGTAATCCGTCCCTGAGCCTAGGAGCAGGTGATGAGCACCGCACCCTACTAGCTAACTCCTGGCCTAACTCTTGGGCATGACCTACTTCAACTGGGGATTCCCACCTACCAGTGAGAGGGCCTTCATCTGCTGCATCTCATCTGACTCCAGTATATAAGCGTCAGTCTTCCTACCACTGCTTCAGACTCTTCAAGACCCCTCCTAGGCTGAGGGACTCATTACCTCGTCTTTCACTGTCTTTTGTATATAACTCTGCTTTCTTTGGATTATGTCTTTGTATTGTATTGATAAAGCAGCACTGGCCTGCTAGTGTTAGATCTGGTTTCCTATAGGTTTGAACCCTACTCCGTTTAGGGAGTTATGTTGTATACGATCTTGTCATTATTTTGCGAGACAGTCCTTGCTTCGCACATCATACAATTTACGAGCAATAAAATGTGGTTTAGCATTGCTTTAAAGCAGAAAAATCACGTTTCATACGACATAGACTATACAGTCAATCACAGAGACATTGGAAGAAATCCAGAATGCGATGTTTTGTACACATGAATGTGGAGTGATAACTTACAAACGTGAGATATTATAGTTTGAAAATATACAGAACTCTGCCCAACAGAAATTCATTTACATAATAGTACGTGAGAGTACACAAGAATAACAACACTGAGTTGATGATACAAATAATTGAGATGGTCGTAGCTGGAGATGGGATGCGGTATCATAGGATACGGGTATTACCACCTTATGTATTTAGTTACTCTCCATACTTATAGTCTTTCTGCTATGTCGGCTCACTTACTCCCTCCCTTTAAACCCTCCATAAGCCTTCCATTACAGCCTTTTGCTCCCATTATTACTAGCCTCCCTCCCATTATTACTAGCCTCCCTCCCACTCTTCCTCCACTTATTCTCGTCATTGGTGTTATAAAAACTCGTGTGGAGAGTGGTACTCGAAATGATGAACTGTGCTATATTCTCTCTCTCCCCCACTCCCACTCACTCACCCACACACACACACACACACACACACACACACACACACACACACACACACACACACAATGAAAGAATAGGTGAGGTGTCCCCAGACATCATAGCTGTCACAGAAACTAAACTAAATGAGACAGTAACAGATGCAATCTTCCCACAGGGATATCAGATCCTGAGGAAAGATAGAAGGAGCAGGGGGGGAGGAGGGGTCGCACTGCTTGTAAGGAACCTTGGAGATTTGAGGAAATGGAAGGAATGGAGGTGTGTAGAGAAAGGGACTTCATAGTAGGTACCATCCAGTCTGGGGAGCACAAGATAGTCATTGCAGTGATGTATAACCCACCACAGAACTGCAGGAGGCCAGGTGAGGAATATGATGAGAACAACAGAGCGATGGTGGACACTCTGGCGGAGGTGGCAAGAAAAGAGCACATGAGCAGAGCGAAGCTACTGGTCATGGGCGATTTCAACCACAGGGAGATCGACTGGGAGAACCAAGAACCACGTGGGGGTCCAGAAACTTGGAGAGCCAAGATGATGGACGTGGTACTGGAAAACCTGATGCACCAACATGTCAGGGACACGACCAGAGTGAGAGGAGAAGATGAACCAGCAAGACTGGACTTTGTATTCACCCTGAACAGCTCAGATATTGAAGACATAACACACGAGAGCCCCCTGGGAGCCAGTGACCATATGGTGCTGAGCTTTGAGTACATTGTAGAGCTACAGGTGGAGAGGGAAAACGGTACCGAAAGAGACAAACCAGACTTTAAAAGAGGAAACTACATGGGCATGAGGAATTTCCTGCAGGAGGTTCAGTGGGAAAGGGAAATGGACGGACAGACAATAAATGAAATGATGGAATACGTAGGGGCAAAGTGCAAGGAGGCAGAGGAACGGTTTATACCCAGAGAAAAAAGATTAAACAGGAAGGCCAGAAAGAGCCCCTGGTTTACCCAAAGGTGCAGGGAGGCAAAGACTCAGAGTGTCAGAGAATGGAAAAGGTACAGAAGGCAAAGAACCCAAGTAAACAAAGAGATTAGTAGAAGAGCTCGAAACGAGGCACGGAGGGAGGCCCAGAAACAGTACGAAAACGACATAGCATCGAAAGTTAAGTCCGACCCGAAACTGATGTACAGTCACATCAGAAGGAAGACAACAGTCAAGGACCAGGTGATAAGGCTGAGGAGAGAAGATGGGGAACTCACAAGTAACGATCAAGAGGTATGTGAGGAGCTCAACTTGAGGTTTAAGGAAGTATTCACAGTGGAGGAAGGAAGGCAGCTGGGTAGACAGGATGGGGTGCGTCACCAACAAGGGATGTATCAAGTGCTAGAGGGCATACACACAACTGAGGTGGTGAAGCAGTTACTCAGTGACCTTGATACCTCAAAGGCGATGGGTCCAGACAATATCTCCCCGTGGGTTCTTCGGGAAGGAGCTGAGGTACTGAGTGTGCCACTTACCATAATATTCAACACATCCCTTGAAACTGGGCAGCTACCTGAGGTATGGAAGAAGGCCAACGTAGTCCCCATCTTTAAAAAAGGAGACAGAAAAGAAGCACTAAACGATAGACCGGTGTCACTTACATGTATAGTGTGCAAAGTCCTGGAGAAAATCATCAGGAAAAGAATGGTGGAGCACCTCGAGCTGAACAGGATAATAAACACCAGACAGCACGGATTCCGGGAAGGCAAATCCTGTGCAACAAACAACCTAGAGTTCTATGATAAAGTAACAGAAGTAAGGCAAAAGAGAGAAGGGTGGGTTGATTGTATTTTCCTGGACTGCAGGAAGGCCTTCGACACAGTTCCTCACCTGAGATTAGTAAAGAAGTTGGAAGAACAAGCATGTATAACAGGAAGGGCACTGGAATGGATCAGGGAATACCTCACAGGGAGGCAACAACGGGTCATGGTGCGTGATGAGGTATCACAGTGGGCGCCTGTGACGAGCGGTGTACCGCAGGGGTCAGTCCTAGGACCATTGTTATTCTTGGTATATATAAATGACATGACGGACGGGATAGACTCAGAAGTGTCTCTGTTCGCAGATGATGTGAAATTAATGAGGAGAATCACATCAGAAGAGGACCAAGCAGGACTTCAAACAGACCTGGACAAGCTTGACATCTGGTCTAGCAACTGGCTTCTCGAATTCAATCCCACCAAATGCAAAGTCATGAAGATCGGAGAAGGGCAAAGAAGGCCGCTGACAGAGTACAGGCTAGGCGGACAAAGGCTACAAACCTCGGCAAAGGAGAAATACCTTGGGGTGAGTATAACGCCAAGCACGTCTCCGGAGGCACACATCAACCAGATAACTGCGGCAGCATATGGGCGACTGGCAAACCTAAGATTAGCGTTCCGTTACCTTAACAAGGAATCGTTCAAGACACTGTACACCGTGTACGTCAGGCCCATACTAGAATATGCAGCACCAGTCTGGAACCCACACCTAGTCAAGCACGTAAAGAAACTAGAGAAAGTGCAAAGGTTTGCGACAAGGTTAGTTCCACAACTCAGGGGTCTGTCCTATGAAGAAAGGTTGAGGGAAATAGGACTAACAACACTGGAGGAAAGAAGGGTCAGAGGAGACATGATAACGACATACAAAATACTGCGGGGAATCGACAAGGTAGACAGTGACAGGATGTTCCAGAGAGGAACACAGAAACAAGGGGACACACCTGGAAGCTGAAGACTCAGTTGAGTCAAAGGGATGTTAGGAAGCATTTCTTCAGCCACAGAGTAGTCAGGAAGTGGAATAGTCTAGAGAAAGATATAGTGGAGGCAGGAACCATACATAGTTTTAAGACGAGGTATGATAAAGCTCATGGAGCAGGGAGAGCGGAGACCCAGTAGCGGACAGCGATGAGGCGGAGGGCCAGGAGCTGAGTCTCGACCCCTGCAACCTCAATTAGGTGAGTACAAATAGGTGAGTACACACACACACACACACACACACACACACACACAGACCTAGTGTCTAATCGACATGTGCCTAAGACAAAATGGTAACACACACACTGATGTTAGTTACTGCCCCAGGATGTGGTGGTTCCTTTGTGATGTAATAACTGCTTACAGATGTTTGATGTATAGTGATCATTTCAGTGATCACTATACACAGTTACCCTGGTCTGCCATCTGCCTCACTTATATTATCCCTGGTCTGCCATCTGCCTCACTTATATTACCCCTGGTCTGCCATGAGCCTCACTTATATTACCCCAGGTCTGCCATCTGCCCCACTTATATTACCCCTGGTCTGCCATCTGCCTCACTTATATTACCCCTGGTCTGCCATCTGCCTCACTTATATTACCCCTGGTCTGCCATCTGCCTCACTTATATTACCCCTGGTCGGCCATCTGCCTCACTTATATTACCCCTGGTCTGCCATCTGACTCACTTATATTACCCCTGGTCTGCCATCAGCCTCACTTATATTACCCCTAGTCTGCCACCTGCCTCACTTATATTACCCCTGGTCTGCCATCTGCCTCACTTATATTACCCCTGGTCTGCCATCTGCCTCACTTATATTACCCTGGTCTGCCATCTGCCTCACTTATATTACCCCAGGTCGGCCATCTGCCTCACTTATATTACCCCTGGTCTGCCATCTGCCTCACTTATATTACCCCTGTTCTGCCATCTGCCTCACTTATATTACCCCTGGTCTGCCATCTGCCTCACTTATATTACCCCTGGTCTGCCATCTGCCTCACTTATATTACCCCTGGTCTGCCATCTGCCTCACTTATATTACCCCTGGTCTGCTATCTGCCTCACTTATATTACCCCTGGTCGCTCATCTGCCTCACTTATATTACCCGTGGTCTGCCATCTGCCTCACTTATATTACCCTGATCTGCCATCTGCCTCACTTATATTACCCCTGGTCTGCTATCTGCCTCACTTATATTACCCCTGGTCTGCTATCTGCCTCACTTATATTACCTCTGGTCTGCCATCTGCCTCACTTATATTACCCCTGGTCTGCTATCTGCCTCACTTATATTACCCCTGGTCTGCCATCTGCCTCACTTATATTACCCCTAGTCTGCCACCTGCCTCACTTATATTACCTCTGGTCTGCCATCTGCCTCACTTATATTACCCCTGGTCTGCCATCTGCCTCACTTATATTACCCATGGTCTGCCATCTGCCTCACTTATATTACCTCTGGTCTGCCATCTGCCTCACTTATATTACCCCTGGTCTGCTATCTGCCTCACTTATATTACCCCTGGTCTGCCATCTGCCTCACTTATATTACCTCTGGTCTGCCATCTGCCTCACTTATATTACCCCTGGTCTGCTATCTCCCTCACTTATATTACCCCTGGTCTGCCATCTGCCTCATAGTATATCATATTATCTCAGGTTGTTGCCAGGAAGGTCATTGTTGCCAGGAAGGTCATTGTTGCCAGGACGGTCATTGTTGCCAGGACGGTCATTGTTGCCAGGAAGGTCATTGTTGCCAGGAAGGTCATTGTTGCCAGGAAGGTCATTGTTGCCAGGAAGGTCATTGTTGCCTGGAAGGTCATTGTTGCCAGGAAGGTCATTGTTGCCAGGAAGGTCATTGTTGCCAGGAAGGTCATTGTTGCCAGGAAGGTCATTGTTGCCAGGAAGGTCATTGTTGCCAGGAAGGTCATTGTTGCCAGGAAGGTCATTGTTGCCTGGAAGGTCATTGTTGCCAGGAAGGTCATTGTTGCCAGGAAGGTCATTGTTGCCAGGAAGGTCATTTTTGCCAGGAAGGTCATTGTTGCCAGGAAGGTCATTGTTGCCAGGAAGGTCATTGTTGCCAGGAAGGTCATTGTTGCCTGGAAGGTCATTGTTGCCTGGAAGGTCATTGTTGCCTGGAAGGTCATTGTTGCCAGGAAGGTCATTGTTGCCAGGAAGGTCATTGTTGCCAGGAAGGTCATTGTTGCCAGGAAGGTCATTGTTGCCAGGAAGGTCATTTTTGCCAGGAAGGTCATTG
>WNWK01010595.1:42500-69378 GCA_009830355.1 Cherax destructor | reverse complement strand
TATACAGTGGTCCCCGACTTACGATTTTAATCCGTCAGAAAAGGGGCATTTTTAAGCAAACAATGTCAAAATCAATTTTCCCATAAAAATAATAAAATAAATTTAATCCGCCCAAAGCTTAAAATAGTTAAATAAAATTTTTTTTAGAACTTTTGGACATTAAATAATAAATTTTAATAAAGAAACATAAATACACATGCAAATATTGTACAATAACATTCCTTACATTTATTGAAGAGTTGTTGATGTGTGGACGGGGGGGGGAAAGGTGGGGGGCTATTTTTCAGCCTTTTTGTCCAACTGGCCCCCCACCATGCCTCACAACATATGTATCCCATCCTTTTTTAAAGAAACCACCCTCTGCTGGCTTTAAATTTGCTCACTTCTTTTGTTGCAGGCATTTTCAAGGAGATCATCATGCAACTGCCTTGCTTTTTCCATATTTTTCCCCTCCAAACAGTATCTCCTGCAAACTTTTTCCCGTTGATCCACACCAACAACAACCTTCACATTTTCCACACTTGTGGTCTGTTTTTTGTGATCACAGATGCACCTTTTCAAAAACACCTTCCCTTGATTTTACTTAAATATTTCTTATCCACAATGGTAGAGAAGAATAGGGTTTAAATCAGCCGGGAGCCACAACGCCCCCACTTTCATATTTTTCTATTATCTCCTTTTTCCCTTCTATCGTACATATTTTTTGTTCCTTGCCACAGGCTTAGACTAGATCTTTCCTTGAATTACTTATTTAGCAGTTGAAAGCACTCGTGGAATTGAAAATTTAAAAAGGGTAGAATTGGGGTGTGGGGGGGTGGTCGCTCTGCTTGTCAGAAATGCGCCCCTGGGGTGCGTCAGCTGGGGTCCAAAGGGCAGGTCCTAGAAAGTGAAGACAATCAATCAACGGGGCGATTAAATTTCTTTCGTTATAAGTATCGGATATCGAAATAACGTAAGATGAAAAAGAAATGATCCTGGTTTTATATATATATTAAATTCTTCCCAAATTTTATTAATTATAAATGAATCCAATTTATATAAACCAAAAAAAAATATTATATTATTTTTAAAAAACTTTTTTAA
Source organism: Cherax destructor (assembly GCA_009830355.1). NCBI lineage: Eukaryota > Metazoa > Arthropoda > Malacostraca > Decapoda > Parastacidae > Cherax > Cherax destructor. Next base: position 68,295 of record WNWK01010595.1, on the reverse strand, counting down.
TGAAACATGATTCTATTATATTCCTCTAAAATCTGTTTCATTAAAAGCATTCGGGTAAGTACAAATAGAGAGCGTGTCTGTCTCCCCCCAGCAGACGGGGGATAAAACCCTCCAAGTTTGGCTGAATCCCAAAATTTTGCGCAACATAATTTAAAAAAAAAAAAAAAAATTAAAAGCATTTTGAAAATAAATAAATTTTTTTTTATAAAAATTTGGGTTTCATTTATAATTAAAAAATTTGGGAAGAATTTAATGATAAATTGATAATCTTAATTTTGGGGAAATTTCAGGTCCTTTCATTTTTCCCTCTTCCAGAGTTGGATTTAGCTATGTGAGGTGTTGTCTTTGTTAGGTTGATTGCGGGGGTGTTTCTGCCCTTTAAAAGCCGTCTTCACGTTTCCTTTTATAGCCTTGATAATGTGAGAGTCACGAAAGCGCTTGGAATTCTTCTTTTTTTTTCATAGTGGTTGTCTTGCATATTTTGATATCACCTGTTTACTGTGATTTTTTTTGCATATATGTATATATATATATATTGTTTTTCATTATTTTGCATGAATATTTTTGTGGAACGGATTAATTGTATTTACATTATTTTTTATGGGAAATAATGGTTTAAATTTTCAAACTTTGTGTTAAGTAAAGCTCCTGGAACGGATTAATTACATATTTCCCACGTATTTTCGTACATTCCCTTTTTTCCTCCATGGATAACGTTTTTTTTCTCCAAGATCATCCGGACCACTCACCCTTTTTTTCCCATCAATTCTATGGTTAACCCCATCCTTCATAAACCCATCCGCTGAAAGTAACTCCCAAATATCTGAAACATTTACTTTTCCATAAACCCCCCCTCCAATGTGATATCCAATTTTTTTTTATTTAAATCGTTTGATTCCATATTTCTCTTATCTATTTCACTTTCAACTTTTACCTTTACACACTCTCCCAAACTCGTCCACTAACCTTTTCAACTTTTTTTTAGAATCTCCCATAAGCACAGTTATCAGCAAAAAATAACTTTCAACCCTTTTGTTTTAAATTTTCCCCTAATTTAACCCCTTTTTGGGTTTTTGACGACTAGTACAGCTTCGCCCGGGGTTATTGCGTACTATATGCCTAAATTTAGCGCCCCTCAAAAAACCCGAAACAGGCTTTTTGGCCTAGATGTGATAGAATGGGTTCGCGGCAGTGTGCGGTTAAAAAAACCCGCACCACACAGTGCATAATGAGGAAAAAAACTCTGACTGTGTTTTTGGGTTAAAACAGCGACTTTGCAGCTATTTTGTATGGATTTATTGATGTATTCTCGTTTTCTTGGTCTCATTTGATAGATTGGAAGAGATATTTCAGAAATTGAGATGATTTTGATTGGTTTGACAAAGACAAGTACCTTGAAATTGAGCTCAAATTAGCAAAATGTTCGATTTTTAATGCAAGAGAAAACAAATCACCCATCACCCAAATCACATCAACTGGCGAGTCTAATATTAACAAGTGTCTAATATTATTTATAAATTTTTTTTCAATGATGCAGTTGAAACATAACAGTAAATCTTCTTTTTTTTTTGTGAGAAAAAAAATTCAAATGAAAAGCAAATGTAATGAAGGGGGGCCGGGAAACGTGACTAATGAACAAGAAGACGTTATTTTAGTCCCAGGAATGTCTGCCTTGTTTATTCTGGCCCCTATTTTGAAATTGGCATCGTTTTAAATTTGTGTGAAATTGGCCAAATTGCCATTTTTTGACCACTAGGGTAGTTGTTAGCTAAATAGGCGGTTTTTTTTACTCAATCGATAGCAAAAAAGGAGTTCTAGGGAAAAAGCTATAATTTTAGTTGCCGAAACATTGGGAAATTTTCGAAAATAGGGCTCAAAGTGGGCGAAATCGCCGATGCGAAGTGTCATGGCTGCCGCTAACTTGGGAAAATTTTAAATTGGTTTTCGATCAAATTTAAATGTTTGTAGCGTTATGATCGGAAAAAGATGCTCTATGTTTCATAAGAAAAAATTTTTTTTTTTTTAAATTTTGGGGCCCTGAGAAGAGTTTGGGGGACCTCCCCTTTGGGCCCTGAAAGGGTTAATCCCACCCCTCTCCAACACCCTAGCATTTACCTTTACAACCCCCTCTATAAATATATTAAACAACCATGGTGACATTACACATCCCTGTCTAAGACCTACTTTTACCGGGAAAATCTCCTCTCTCCTACACACCCTAACCTGAACATCACTATCCTCAAAAAAACTCTTTACAGCCTTCAGTAACTTACTACCTATTCCATACACTTGCAACATTTGCGACATTGCTCCCTATCCACTCTATCATATGCCTTTTCTAAATCCATAAATGCAATGAAAACTTATCTACCTTTATCTAAATACTGTTCACATTTTCTTCACTGTAAACACTTGATCTACACATCCCTACCCACTCTAAAGCCTCCTTGCTCATCTGCAATCCTACTCTCTGTCTTACCTCTAATTCTTTCAATAATAACCCTGCCATACCCCTTTACCTGGTATACTCAGTAAACTTATTCCCCTATAATTTTACACTCTCTTTTATCCCCCTTCCCTTTATATAAAGGAACTATACATGCTCTCTGCTAATCCTAGGTACCTTCCCTCTTTCATACATTTATTAAAAAAAAAATACCAACCACTCCAGCACTATATCCTTCCCCAGCTTTTAACATTTCTGTCATGATCCCGTCAGTTCCAGCTGCTTTACCCCCCTTTTATTCTACGTAATGCCTCACGCACCTCCCCCACACTCACATCCTGCTCTTCTTCACTCCCAAACGATGTTGTACCTCCCTGGCCAGTACATGAAATTACCGCCTCCCTTTTTCATCGACATTTAAAAGTTCCTCAAAATATTCCCCATCTACCCAATACCTCCAGCTCCCCATCTACAACTCCCTACTCTGTTTTTTAAATGACAAATCCATTCGTTCCTAGGCTTTCTTACCTTGTTTATCTCACTCCATAATTTTTCTTGTTTTCAGCAAAATTTTTTTGACAGAGCCTCTCCCATTCTTTCATCTGCTCTTCTTTTTCACTCTCTCACCACTCTCTTCACCTTTCTTTATTCCCTATACTCTGCTCTTCTATTTACAATTCTATTTTGTAAAAACCTCTCATAAGCTCCCTTTTTTTCTTTTTTCACACCCCTTTACTTCTTCATTCCACCACTCACTCATCTTTCCTCCTGCACCCACCCTCCTATAGCCACAAACTTCTGCCCCACATTCTAATACTGCATTTTTAACCCTTTCAGGGTTATTGACGTACTAGTACGGCTTACGCCCTGGGGTTATTGATGTACTAGTACGGTTACCTGGGGTTATTGATGTATAGTACGCTAAATTCTAGCGCCCTCAAATCAAGCAGAAACGGGCTGTTAGGCCTAGATGTTATAGAATGGGTCTGTGCAGTATAAAAATTCCTGCACCACACAGTGCATAATGAGGAAAAAAACTCTGACCGTGTTTTGGTTTAAAACAGCACTTTGCAGTCTATTTTCGATGGTATTTATTGATGTATTCTCGTTTTCTTGGTCTCATTTGATAGATTGGAAGATATATTACATAAATGAGATGATTTTGATTGGTTTGACAAAACAAGTACCTTGAAATTAGTCAAAGTAGCAAAATTTTCGATTTTGACGATTATCAAGAGTAAACAAATCACACCATGCACCCAATACACATCAACTGGCGAGTCTAATATTCATGCACAAGTGCTCTAATATTATTTATACCATTTTTACAATGATGCAGTTGTATACATAACAGTAAATCTTCTATTTTTTTTGAGAATAAAAATTCAAAATGAAAAGCAAAAGTAATGTAAGAGAAGCCTGGAAACGTGACTAATGAACAGAGAAGACGTTATTTTAGTGCCAGGAATGTCTGCCTTATTTATTCTGGACCCTATTTTGAAATTGGCATCTTTTAAAATTTTTGTAAAATTTGGGCCCAAAATTGCCACTTTCTGACCACTATTTTGGGTAGTTGTAATTGGTAAATAGACAGTTTCTTGACTCAATCGATAGCGAAATGGAGTTATAGGAAATAGCTATAATTTTAGTTGACTGAAACTTTGGGAATTTCCCAAAATAGGGCTCAAAGTGGCGAAATCGCCGATGCGAAAGTGCCATGGCTCCCGCTAACCGCAAAAGCATAATTCCGTTATTTTTCGACAAATTTCAAAATTTTTTGTGACGTTAGATGGGAAAAAAGTTTCTCTATCATTTCATAAGAAAAATTTTTTTTTTTTTTTTTAAATTTGCCCCCTAAAAACGTTTTTGGGAGACCCCCTTGGGACCCTGAAAGGGTTAAAATTATCCCAACTCTCTTCAACCCCCCAACTACTCATACTTGCACTAGCCCACCTTTCCAATAGTTGCTTATATCTCCCCCCTAACTTCCTCCTCCCTTAGTTTACCCTTTTACCTTTTTATTTGCTTTGCCATTTTTTTTTTGCCCCATCTACCTTTTACTCTAACTGTAGCTACAACCAAATAATGATCCGATATACCGTTGCCCTCTATAAACATGTACATCCTGAATACCCTAAACCTTTTTATCCACCAATACAAAATCCAAAAAACACTTTCCTTATTGCTATATCATACCTTGTATATTTATTTATCCTTTTTTTTCATAAAATATGTATTACTTATTCCCAAACCCTTTTTCTACACATACCAAATTAATGGTTCCCCATTTACATTTACCCCCTTAAAAATTTACCTACACCCCTCCACAACATTTTTACCCACTTTAGCATTAAGATCCAACCCCAATTACTCTCTCACTTGGTTAAAAATCCCACACACTCACTCAACATTTCCCAAAATCTCTCCCCCCTCTACACTTCTCCCCAGGTGCATAAACACTTACTATAACCCACTTTTCACATCCAACCTTTATTTACTCCACATAATCCTTGAATTTATACATTTATATTCCCTTTTTACCTGCCATAACTGATTATTCAACATTATTGCCCCCCCTTTTTTAGCTCTAACTCTATTTGAAACCCCTGACCTAATCCCATTTATTTCTCCCCACTGAAACTCTCCTACCCCCTTCAATTTTGTCTCACTTAAAGCCAGGACATCCATCTTTTTTTCATTCATAACACTACAATCATCTCTTTTTTATCATTCACAACACCACGAAATTCAAACATCCCACTTTGGGTTTTTCTTTTTTTTTTTAGTAAGCTATACAAAAAAGGGGTTACTAGCACATTGTTCCGCATTTTGTTGACTTTTACAACACGTATGGCTTACGGAGGAAAGATTCTTATTCCATTTCCCCCATGGATATAAAAGGGAAAAAGCAATAAGAACAAGAACTATTAAGATAAAACAAAAAAAACTCAGATGAGTTTTATACACAAACGTGTACATGTTTGCGTAGCGTAAAAGGAATGAAGTAGCAAGACGACCTGAAATCTTGCATGTATATGAGACAAAAAAAGACACCACAACCCCACCATCATGTAAAACAAAACGAAAAAAGTATAGTGGTCCAAACATCTTATATGGGTGTGAAGCAGGGCAAATGCTGCAGTGAGGAGGAGGCTGGAGGCAGTGGAATGCCCCGTCCAATGTGGGGTTTAAATATTATGAAGAAAATTGAATGGGAAATTAGGGGGTGTGGAACAAAAAGTATTTGCGGAGGGCTGAAGGGGGGTTGGAGGTGGTTTTGGGTTTTAAAAGAAGGATCAAAATAGAAGACTTTGGGGCGTATAAATCTGTAGGGAAGACCCCCCCAACCCAGAAAAAAGGTTTGGGGGGAGGGGGGGAAAGGTTTTGGGGGAGGGGGGACTCCCCGCAAGCATATGTGAGCGTGTTAGATAGGAGTGAATGGGCAATGGTTTTTTGGGGCCTGACGATCTGTTGGAGGTAAGCGGGTAACATTTTGTGGGGATTCAGGGGAAAACCCGTTAATTGATTTAGTTTGGGCTTGAGTCCCAAATGGGGAAAACAAGCCGCATTTTTAAAGGGGGGGTCTGGGGTAGTGACAGCTGGGGGGGATTATTTCAGCTGTCGTATCTGAGCGCCTCTGCAAAGACAGTGATTATGTTATGGGTAAAGTGTTTAATGATGATGAAAGTATTTTTTTTTTGGGGATTTTTTTCTTTTTTGGGGCACCCTGCCTTGGTGGGAGACGGCGACTTGTTGAAAAAAAAAAAATAATAATAAAGTTACCTTAACATTATGTAAGATTTGTGTCACGCCTTATCTCATCTGATCTCCACTAATGATGACTGGTGACATTTGAGAGGGGTGAGGTAGTCTTATCTCTTCTTATTATCCAGTAATTACAGTGATGACATTTGCGAGCTTACACTGTTTCCCCTTTATTTGTTACGAAACCTGTCTGTCTGTCTGATTGTCTGTCGATCGTCTGTCTGTTCCTGTCTTTCTGTCTGTCTGTGTATCTGTCTTTCTGTCTGCCTGTTCGTTTCCTTTCTGTCGTTTGTCTCAGAGAGAATTCTGAAACCAACTGGCATTACGCAGATCACAACCATTATACCTTTGTCTTGATTTTTTAGTTATCCTAGGTAATTTACACTATGTATAATTGTATTTCGTATGTGTTCCTGAAGAGACAGAGACAGATAGATACAGACAGACAGCAAGATAGACAGCCAATCAGGGACCCAGCGACCAGCCAGCTGCTTGCCGCCAGGTGGCCAGGGGGGCATACAGCCACTGGCCTGTCGCCTGCCACATCACTTTCCACTTCAAGGGGGGTGTTAATATGCAATCAGTGAACCCTTTGGTGTTTGCCGAGTGTTTGCTCTAGCTGGGCTAAATTTTAACTTCCAACAAGGATAAGTGGTCCCAGTTTTTTTTAATATGGGCACACCAGTGTTAAGCCCCTTCTTGCTGATCAGGCTCTCAGGCCAATGTCCCAAATTTTGGGAGGCAGGAAAAAAAAAAAACGAAATATACTTTTGGGGAGTAACAGTACAAAATATATACTTTTGGACCGCTAAGGGGTTAGTAGAGGCTGAAAAATTAAAACCCCAACAAGTGTTAAATTTGGGGAAAACAGGCCTTTTTTTGGAATAAAACCCAAAAGAGGACCTACATAAAAAAAAGGGGGAAAAAATCCCTGCCAGGACAAAAGTAGAAAGACAGGCTAACTCTCATTTTGTTGCTAATGTAGTGGGGATTTCAAAGTGAACCTTTTATGGTGTATCACTTGAAAATCCCAGAGTGTTCAAAAAAAACAGTGTTGCCAAGGCAATTTTGTGATGAAGGCAAACAGTAAGGCATGGGTCACGAGGGAAATTTTCCTTGATTGGTTCAATGAAGTGTTTGGCCCCAGTGTGAAGAAATACCTCCGGGAAAAAAAATTGCCACTTAAGTGCCTCCTGGTAATGGACAATGCCCCTTTCCCATCCTCAGACTTGGAAGAGCAAATGGTAAAGGGTTTTTTAAGTTCATAAAAGTGAAGTTCTTGCCCCCAAATACCACTCCTTCCTCCAGCCCATGGATGGGTCTTTTCAAACTTAAAAAACTCTACACCAAAGCAATTTTTAAAAGGTGCTTTGACATAACCTCAGACTCTGAATTCCCCCTAAGGGTTCTGGAAAGATCATTTAATATCCTCCATTGCATCGCCTTTGGAAGGCTTGGGAGGAAGTGTCTTCCAGGCGATGAACTTGCGGAGAAAATTTGGCCCGACTGTGTCCTCGAAAAAGATTTTGAAGGGTTTGAGGCTGGCCCTGACATCCATGCCAGTTTTGGAAACTATTGTGGCATTGGGGACGTCCATGGGGGGTTTGGGGGTTGTGGTGAGGATGTGGAAGGTTGGGGGAGGGCCACAATGAAGAGCTAACCACTACAGAGTGCAAGAGCTTCCCCCAATAGCAACAGACCAAGCCAGGAAATTGCTTCAAGGGGGAGGAGGAAGGGGGAGGGAAGAAGTTGCTTTCTTCAGAGATTAAGGAGATGTGTGCAATGTGGACTAGGATGGAAAGATTTGTGGAGGAGCATCACCCTGACAAAGCTGTTGCGGGCCCGGGTAGTGACAGGGTCAATGGCAATGTCTTGTAAATTTTGGGGACATTTTAAAGCCCCCCAGAAACAGACATTTCTGGCAGTTATTTTGTAAGACAGATGCCCAGTGACTCTCAACCTGGTCCAGTGACATTAAAAAACAAAAAAGGGGGAAAAACCCAAAAAAAGATTGGTACCTGAAGGTTAAGGGAAAGGGGGATTCCCTTAAAACTACAACCCCTTTCCTCCCCCCTCCCCCATCTTCCACACATGAACAACTCTTCAACTCTTCTTAGGGGGAAAAATGGTTTTTAAAATCGTAAATTTTTAAATTTTGGGCAGACTCTCTGGACCGGATTAATTACTTTTTTTATGGTTCCCTTTAACTATTAGGCTGTTTTTATTTTTGTTTTTTCAATTAATCCACTGTATAAACATTTAAAATATGCCAGAAATGTTAAAAATTAAAAAGGTGACATTAAAACAATATCAAAGATTTAAAACCCCCAAAATTTTTAAAAATTCTCATTCCAAAATTTGTTCCAATTTGGGGCCAAAAGAACTTTTCTTACATGGGAAGTTATAAAGCCCAAACTTAAACAAGGGGACCCCCCAATTGTGTATAATAATGATTTTTTAAAAAATACAGAAATTTCAAGGTTTAAAAGTGGGATTTATTTAAATTTTTTGGAAATATGACTGGGAAAAATATTTATTTATTAATCAAAATAAATTTTTAATTTTTTTTACCCTAAAAATTAAAATTTTTGAAAAAAATCCATTTTGCATAGAAAAAAAATCTTGTTTTTTGTAACTTTTGTTTTTTTAAAAATTAAAAAAGTTCCATTCGATGGGCCCCAAAATTCCCAAAGTTTATTTTTAAAAACTTTTTTTGGGATTTTTTTTAAAAAAAAAACTATCTATTTTTCATTATTCCATGGGGGTAAATTCGGGAAGGGCACTTAACGCCCTCTGAACAAATATCAACTCGAGGAACTGTAAACAAAAATGAATTTGGAAAAATTTATAAAAAGTGTTTACAAAAAAATTAAAATAAGATGCTTCTCGCTTACGATGGTTAACTTACAATAATTTGACTTTCAATGGTTAACAATTTTTTACTTTACAGTGGTTTGACTTATGATATTTCGATTTGCAATGGTTCAAATCCCTATTTACTTTTAAATGGTTTGACTTTCAATATTTCAACTTTACAATGGTTCAAACACAATATTTTGACTTTCGATGTGTGATAGTGGGGACATTCAGTAGTTATCAAACTTTATAGGATAAATTTGTATTCATTTACATATTTACTTTTCAATACTGGACATATTTAGTTATAGTAATTATTTATTTACTTACTCAGTGACAACAGTTATTTTTTTCTTATTTATTTAGCATATCATATTAATTTAATTGTATATTTTCGCTTACGATGGATTCATTAGAACAAAAAACACATAGTAGGTCAAGGATCATTATAATATTATGCTTACAAGGTACATTTCGATATCTTTGTGAGTTTCGGGGGTTTTGAACTCCTTCAGCCTGGCTCTGAGCACTAAACCTGTAATATACAGAAAAGGGAGCAAAAGGGTTTCAAGTTGTTCAATAGAAGGGGGGGGGCAGCCCAATTCATCTGATCAAAACCCCTTTAAGAATCAAGGTCATTCCTTGATGGGGGGTTGAATAAGGGGGAAAAAACCCCTTACCTATTGGAATCGAAAAGGGGAGTTGATAAACTTGGGTCAAAAGATGTCCGGGGAAATGTGTTGCAGTACTTGGCTTACTAAGTCGGACCTGGAGGGTAGAAGTTAATAATAATAATAATCATAATAATAATAATAATAATAATAAAAAAAATTTTAACTACAAGTACATGATACAACTTATACAGACCATAGCTGATATCAATGAATTTTTAAATATAGAAAGTCTCTAGTTATGAAACATTTTACAACTTAGGTTAATTTTCCCCCCCAGAATGTGACCCATACTAGTCACCTAACACCAGGCACCTACTTGCTGCTAGGTGAACAGTGACGGGGTGTTTAACACCCATACCAGGGATCAAACCATGGATTTTATGGGGAGCTGAGTTTTACCAACCCAGCTTGTTAATGCACTGAATTCTAAACGGTTTTACAGATAAATGCTTCTTATATTTGATCTCGGGTTATTTTGAGTCCTGAGGGGGGGAAGAACAGTGCCAGCACTCTGATGGATGGGTGAACTGTGGGAATTTGTTTGACAAAACGGGGATTGAATGAATAAATGAATGTGGTTTCTCAGCCTATGTTGGGGGGAGACAGGCAGTGTGTTAATAAAAATGTTAACCCTTTGATATACCTTTGATATATTTTTTGATATTCCTTTGATATCCCTTTTGATGAGTTGTGAGAGTTTTCTCTCCTGGAGCTGGGCCATGGGCCAGGTTTGTCTGGTTAGTTATTAAACTTTGGACTGGTGCAGTGGGGGTTGATCCTCCATCAGCAAATTGTGATTCAGACACTACTGATTTGTACTCACGTCTGACAGTCTGAATTTAAAAATTAAATGATATTATGAGTGGATCAGGCCCTGATTTCCGGGGAGGCCTGGTCATGGACTAGGTTCAGGGGGGCTGACCCAGGAATAACCTTCAGGTAGACTCCAGGTAGCCCTTAGTACACAAACTTTGTGCTGTTGTTCGGGAATTAGTCCCCAACCGGGCCCGACAGCCCCCTTATACACAAAGTCCCAAAAAAAACAGCACTCGGGAGCCCAAAACTTGTGAGGGTTTTTTCCAGTGCATCCTGAATTACTGTCAAGTCCCAACTATTGTGACTTTGCAATAGTCCTGGAAAAAACCAAGAACGGGGGGGGCCCTTAAAACCCACGGCAAGTAAACCCTTAAACTCCAAGCCAGTGTGTTAACAACTAGGCCAGATGGCTCTAATAAGATTAAAATACAGTCTCTCCTCCTTAATGATGGAGTTCCGTTCCTAAGAGTGGGTTCGGTAAACGAACTGGTCGTTGCGGAGCATACTATACTGGTAGAGGGTTTGTGTAAACCCCATTTTTTGGGATATTTTTTTAATGTCCCCTTTTGCACCTTTTTGAACATTTTAAGTATATTTTTAAATGTTTATCAGTAGTGTGCTGTATACTGCAATAAACGGGAATAGGGGAAATCAGCTCTAATATAGTATGTACATTACTTGGGTATGCATACTGGTCAGTAAAAACCCGGTTGGATCGGGGGCCCTGATCCAACATGAGGCCTGGTCACAGATGGGCCACGGGGCATTGACCCCTGGAACTCTCCCGGGGCCCCCCAGAGGCCCATCATTCTGAGCGGTCTTAGACAAGTATGTCGTTAAGTGGGGAGAGACTGTAGTTGAAAATGGTATAAAATAGACCTACCACCCAACTTACGCCAAGTTTTGGTTCCGATCAACTGGTCTAAGTTAAAAAGGGGAATGCAAACCCAACAACACAAACAGTTGTTTATTTGCATAAAAAACTTTGTATACCAAAACATACAAAAACATTCGTATGCACGAACAGAAAAGTGCAAAAAAACAAGCTAAGCTGTAAACAGTATGGTCATGTCCAGTGGTGGTATGTTGGGGCCCGTAAGTCTGTTGGTAGGTGTACTGACAAGTTGATTAAGACACATATGCAACAGTTGTTTATCTTTATTGATGAAATGTTTCACCCCCACACTAAGCTTCTTCAGTTAAATACATCATCTTCATTTAATTTCTACTAAATTTTTTATATGACTGAAGAGTTTAATGTGTAGGTGAAATGTTTTAAAAACAAAAATTTCCCAACTGTGGGGGCCTTTCCCCCGGGGGACAGTGATTGGGGTGGTGGTGATGGGAGTTTTTTTTTGGGCCACCCCGCCTTGGTGGGGGGCGGCCCCCTTTTTAATAATAATAATAATAATAGCCCTGTTACACATGCGTCTTAATCTTCCCAAAATTCTATAACTAGTATATTACTATACATCACAGGCAGGTTAACATAATACCACTGGAAACCCCAAGCTTTTTCAGATGAATCTCCCACCAGTTTGGCTGTGGGAAACCTAAAACTGAAGTTAGAAAAATTTTAAAATTTCTTCATTCAGTGATGATAACCATTGATCTGCTGCTTTAAAAAATTTAAAGGCTTTTTTAAATTTTTTTATTCCTATTTATTCCCCGTTAAAATCCTCGTAGCTCAGTGGTAGAGCAACCACCCGACAAACCCTAAGGACCCAGGTTCAATCCTGGAATGAGATGTATGGGAAAGGGGTTGATAATACCTGTTGCTTCCTGTGAAATAAGGCCCTTATCTACCACTCGATATTTACTAATTCAAATTCAAATTCTTTTTTTTGATAATTTTAAAAAAATTGGGGTTTACAAAAATTTTAAATGGTATTATTTTCATATTAAAAAAATACTTATTACAAGAAGGCCCCCAGTATGCCTGGGGTATGCCTAGGCTTTTCCCAGGCAGACTTATACTAGATCTTACTCTATATTAACACAATAATTATACTGGTATTAAGGTTAGGAAATTTGGGTGATTAACTAGATTTAAAAAATTGGGGTAGTTCAGAATTTTTAAAGAACTTAACAATTAGTTTATCTATCAAGGGGAAATGGTGTTGTATTGGCATGATACAGTTTCTATATTGGAGTGTTTTACAAACTTATGACTAGCTTGGGAATTATAAAACAATATTGTTTTTAAATTTTTTTTACAGTCAAAAATTTAAAGGGGGAGTAAAGATATCAAAAGTGTTTTTTTGTTTTGGGATATGTGAAAAGATAAAGTAGTTTTCATGTGGTTAGCTACCGGTGGGGGGTGTAAGGGAGATAAGATTTTTTTAACGGTGTTTTTTGAAAATGGAGGTTGTGTCTGCTTTTCTAGAGTTTTCAGGCAGGGAGTTCCAGTTTTTGGGGGCCCTTTTATGTACATTAAATTTTTTTGTATAGATTTAGCCGGACAGGGAATGTCAAAGAGATGTTTGTGTCTGGTCTTATTTCTATGGGTCCTGTCACAACTAGTACCCAAGAAAAAAAATTTTAGGTCAGGGTTAATATTGGAATTTATGGTTCTATAGATGTAGATTGCAGAGTAGTAAGTGTGGATGTTCTGAACAGTGAGTAAGTTTAGGTTTTTAAAGAAAAGGGGGGGGTTTTTTGCCTAGCATTGGAGTGCGTGATTATTGGTTTTAGGTGGGTAATTGCTGTTCCCCAAGCACAAATGACATATGTGAGGAAAGGGATAGATGAGTGAATAGTATACTGGGTGTGAGTGGGGCTGATTGTGGTACATAGTAACGTATCTTAGAGGGATCCCCACAGTTTTGGACACTTTCTTTGTTATGTGTTGGATTGATGCTAAATTTTCCCAGGTTGCTGTCGAGGTGTAGGCCCGGGAAATTTTTGCCCTCATTATATTTAGCAATAGGAGTGTTGTCGATCTTAATGTTTAATTGTGCATCACCTGCTTTTGTTACCAAACATAATATAGAAGGTCTTAAAAAAGTATTAGTGTAAGTTTATTGGCTGTCATCCATGTAGATATTTTTAGAAATTCCGTTGTTAACAATGGTGTTGAGTGTGGCAGGTTTTGGGGGTGGGAGTTTTAAATCATGTCGAAACCAAAGAGAAAGAGAATTAGTTTCGGTATTGTGATACATTGAAAGTTCATTGATGTATAAAGAGGAAGAGGGGGGAAAAAAAGGACCTTCCTTGTGGTACCCCAGTATAAAATTTTGGGGAAAAGGTTGTGTTTTTTAATGGTGACATACTGATACCTATTAGTAAGGTAGGATTTGAAATATGCAAGTGCATGACCCCCTTATACCATAGTGGTCAAGTTTGTGGGTAAAGGGGGGCCCTGGTTTATTGTGTCAAAAGCTTTTCCCTTTGGTCAATAAAAGTCCTAATGGATATTCCTTTTTTTCCAGTGCTGTGTAAAGCAGGTCTATCATTTTTTTGATTGCATCGTTAGTGCTTTTATTTTTTTTTTGAAGCCATATTGGCAGGGGGGAAAAATGTTTATATTGTTATAAATGAGTATAATCTCTTAAAGCACAAGTTTCTCGAAGATTTTGGGTGAAGGAAATTTGATATTGGCCTTTGTTGTTTTTTGTCTGTGGGGTCATCGCCTTTTTGTATTGGTGTAACCCTTGCTGTTTTAGTTTGTCGGGGAAAATGCTAGTTTTAGTGATTTGTTAAAAAGTAATGAAATAGCATGTGAAAGGACATGGGGCCCCGTTTTTATAATAATGATGGGACTTTAGACAGATTCCCCGATTTATTTTTAAGTGGGGCTTGATTATCCCTGGTGACTTCAGTGGGCTCAGTAGGTGCAAGATAGGGGGGAGGATGGGGAAAATTCCCCTCTAGGTAATCACTTGCTCCCGGGGGTTGGTACCTGGGGGTTTTACTGGCAAAATTTGATCCTATGGTTGAGAAGAAGTCATTTATCTTGTTTACTGATCAATAGGCTGTAGTGGTGTTTCGTTTTTTTAGTTAGGGGCAATATTCCTAGTTTTTTTCGTTTTTGGGGGCCCAAAACTGTGAGAGTGTTTTTTAGGTCTTTTTTTTATCTCCTCTTGTTTCAGTGAATCTGCTAAATAGTACAATTGTTTTGGGTTTTTTATTAGTTTGGTGAGAACTGATGAATAGTGTTTAATAATATCTTTGTGTATGAAGCCCCCGTCAAAATTGCTTTTCATATTGATGGTTCTTGTTAATGGATCTTAGTAAGCTGTTAGTTAAACATGGGCAACCCGGGCCCTTTATTCGTAATCTGTTTTTTTTTATAGGACAATGTTTTTGTATAGTCTAAGTAATTTATTAAGAAAAATTTTCAGTCCAATCATCGATCCATAGGCTTATTCAGTCCCAACGCACAGAATTTTTTTCAACAAAACAGATGGTCCTTTCTTATGATGGGGGGTTTCGCCCGGGGAATCCATCCCTAATTTGAAAATATCATAAGTGAATATATGATGAATAAATTAATAAATAACTACTGTCATGGATAAGTGGATAAATAGATAATTTGTAACTAAATACTACCAGTGTTGAAAAGTCAATAAAATGGGGAAAACGTTAGGGACTTTCCACTTTCATGTTGGGGAATTATCTTAAATTTCATCTCCCAAAATACGTAATTTCTTTTGCAAAATCCCTAAAGTCAAAATATTGTAAGTCAAACCAATCTAGGTCGAAGAACACCCGGGAGCTTTTTTCTGTGTTTCTAAAATTACAACAATGCAAAAACAACCGTTTAAAAAAAAGAGTTGTTTCCTTTTCTGATATGTATTTGCTCCTGGTGGAAGGCTTGCAATAAAAAATACATCAAAATCATCATTAAACAAAACTTCTACAAAAAATTCAATTAAATAACAAAATTGCAAGCAATTATTCCTTTTAAAGGGGTTTTGTGCTTCCCCTTTAATATAATAATGATAAACAGCAATATCACAAACTTACGACGTTTATAAATGGTTTGCAAAAAAAACCCGTTGATGAGAAAGGGAACATTTGGGGAATTTTTTTTGGTAAAATAATGGCCAGTGGCTTCCAATTAAAAGCAGAGGGGAAAAATGAGGAGGAGTTTAGGAATTGTCCCCCAGCCTGGAAAAAAATGTATCCTGGGGTCTAGTTGGGGGGGGTTTTGGGGTTAAATTTTAGAAACCCCCAAAACCAGGCCCGGGAGGGATCAGGCCCATCAACTGGTTGGGGATTGGTTTCAAAGTAAAACCCAATTGGGAAAACCCGCCGGGTGGGAGGTTTGACTATGTGGTGAGGTCCTTTTGAAGAAGGGTAGGGGGCTTGAAAAACCCGGGATCTTAAAAGCCCGGGTTTAAAACGGGGCCCCTTTTAAAAACCAAGGGTCTTGAAAAAAAATTTTTAAGAACCAAGGGGGTTTAAAAAGGGGTTTTTGGAAAAGGGGGCCCAACCCCGGGGTGAAGGCCTTTTTTGGGAAAACCCGTTCCGGGGCGAAAAATTTTTTAAAAAAAAAAATTTTTTCATGGAATGGTGGTTTTTTTCCATCATAACGGCCCCCAAAAATTTTGGAAATTTTATCAAAACCAAAGGGAATTTTTGCTTTTTCTATCGATTGGTACAAGAAACGCCTTTTCCCAATTTTCACCCCAAAATAGTGGTCAGAAAAGGGAAAAACAATTTTCCCCACAAATTTCAAAGATCCAATTTCAAAATGGGTCCAGAATAAACAAGGAGACATTCCTGGCACTAAAAAACATTTCTCTGTTCATTAGTCTCTCCGGGCCCCCTGTTCCATTACTTTTGCTTTTAATTTTAAATTTTTTATTCTCATAAAAAATAGAAGATTTACTGTTATGTATACAACTGCATCATTGAAAAAAATGGTACAAATAATATCAGAGCACTTGTGCATGAATATAAGACTCCCAGTTGATGTGTATTGGAGGCATGGTGTGTTGTTTACTCTTGAACATGTCAAAAATCGAAATTTTGCTCGAGCTAAATTTCAAGGTATTTGTCATTTCATAAATAAAAATCATCTCTATTTCTGAAATAAAATCTTCCATTTTTTAAAAAGGGAAAAAGAAAACGAAATAAAATATTACCATAAAATACGCAAGCCCTTTTTTTAAAAAAAAAGGGTTTTTTCTTTTAATGCAGTGTTTCAAATTTTTTATATCCAAGGGGAAACCCATTCTTTCAGTACCCTAGCGTTTTCCAAATTGGGGATAAATTTGGGCGTCGTACCACCAATCTCGAAAAAGCTGTACCCCGACCCCGGGGGTTAAGGCCCGGGTTTTTGAATTTTAATTTTTTTAGCGTGTTTAGGACAGTGTGGGCTTGTGATGCTGTGTAGGGGGCAGTTACTTTCAGTAAATTTTGATTGGGTGTTAGATTATATGGGGTTTAGATCGGGGTCGCGTGATCATTCATCATTTAGGTTAAATAGTAATTTTGTTAAAATTGTATAATGTGGTGAGTTCTAGTACTGATATCTGTAGTAAGGGGATTTTTGGAAAATATATAACTACAGTGGACCCCAGTATTGAAATTTAAATCCTTTCCCAGGGCTAGTACTTAACAAAAGTTTCATGAACCATTATTTCCCATAAAAATAATTAAATAAAATTTAATCCGTTCCACAAAAAATTCACATATAAAATAATTAAAAAAAATATATAATATACATTTACTTACCAAATTGAAGAGTTGCAGGCATCTGGAAGATAGAGTAATGGTAATGAAGGTCCTCTTGCGCATTTTCTTCCCAAAAAAGGCCTGTTTCATCCAATTAAACACTTGTTGGGGGGGGAATTCTTCAGCCTCTGAAAACCCCTCCCCCATCCTGCACCCCCCTGCATGCCTGCACCTCCCCCGCATGCCTGCTCACTCCCTGCATGTCTGCTACACTCCTAGAAAATACACTCCCCGCATGCCTGCTAAACTCCCCGCATCAATGCTAAATCCACCATCAATGCTACACTCCCTGCATGCCTCCTCCCTGCTGCCCCTTCACTCCTGCGCCTCTCCTCCTGCATGCCTGCTCCTCCCTAGCCTGCTACACTCCCTGCATGCATGCTACCTCCCCCGCATGAATGCCCTCCCCGCATGAATGCTCACTCCCCATGAATGCACACTCCTGCATAATGCTACCTCCCCATGGCCCCGCTACACTCCCCGCATGAATGCCCCCCTACATGAATGCTACACTCCCTCCAAAAGCTACCACAGGGTGCCACTAGGAAGCTTCTTTGGACCCATGGTGACTTATTTCACAGTGACAATCACTAAAGCACCAAAAAAAACACCAAATGTAGTGTGAATGTTTGAAAGAGCGCGCTAGGTAATGTTCTCAATGGTAAACAACGCTTCACTGGCGGCGTCCTGCGTCCGCGCCAGGCGCAGAGCAGGCGGACAGGTCTGTACGTTACGAAACATGAGCGGTTTTACGATTCTCGAAGTCGTAGAAAGCTTACGAAACACGATGTTTACAGTAAGAACCTTCCCGAAACTCGGGGGTCCACTGTAATGCATTGGTCAAATATAGTATAGTTACAGAAATAAACATAATGGAATTGGTATTGATTATGTATTAGCTAGAATGAAATAAAAAATTATATACAAACTAATAGATAAAATTACCATGTGTGTCGTAAGAGAGGCGACTAAAATACCGGGAGCAGGGGCTAGTAACCCCCTTCTCCTGTATATATTACTAAATGTAAAAGGGACATTCCCCCCCAAACCCCCAAAAACCCGGGCCCCCCCTTTTTTTTCCCCCTTTTTTTTTCCCCTTTTTAATTTTTTTTCCCCCCCTTCGCCCCCCTCCAAAATTTTTAAATTTTTTTTTCCCCAAAAATTTTTTTTTTTCAACCCCCCCCTTTCCCCCCGGGGGGGAAAAAAAAAAGTTTCCCCCCCCAAAAAAAAGGGGGTTTTTCCCCCCCGGGGGCCCCCACAGGTTTTTTAAAAAAAAAAAAAATTTTTTTTTTTTTTAAAAAAAAAAATTTTTTTTTTTTAAAACCCTTTTTTTTGGGGGGGGGGCCCCCCCCCCGGGGGGGAAGGTTTTTTAAAAAAGGGGTTTTAATTTCTAATTAGAAAAAAAAAATTTTTTAAAAAAAAAGGGGTTCCCCGGGGGGGGAAAAAAAGGGAAAAAAAAAAAAAATTTTTTTTTTTAAAAAAATTTTTTTTTTTTTTTTTTTTAAAAAAATTAATTTTAAAAAAAAGGGGGCCCAAAAAAGGGGGGGGCCCCCCCCTTTTTTTTAAAAAAAAATTGTTTTTTTGGGGGGGTTCGGGGGAAAACCCCAAAAAAAAAAAAGGGGGGAAAATTAAAAAAGGGGAAAAAATTTTTTTGGGGGGGTTTTTTAAAAAAATTAAAAAAAAAAAAAAAAAAAGGGGGGCCAAAAAAAGGTAGCAAATGGGGGGGGGGGGGGAAAAAATGAAAAATTTAAAGGGGTTTTTTTGGGGGAAAAAAAGGGGGGTTTTTTTTTTAAAGGGGGAAAAAAAAAAAGGGGGCCCAAAAAATTAAAAGGGGGGAAAACGTTTTGGGGGGAAAGGGGGGTTTTCCCTAGGGGGAAAAAAATTTTTTTTTTTCCCCGGGTTTTGGAAAAAAAAGGGGGGGTTTTTTTTTAAAAAATTTTAGGGGGTTTTAATTTTTTTTTAAAAAAAAAATTTTTGGGGGGGGGTTTTTTAAAAATTTTTTTAAAAAAAAGGGGGGGGTTTTAAAAGGGGGTTGGTTTTTTTCCCCAAAAAAATTTTTCCCATGGGGTTTAAAAAAATTTTTTTAAAAAAACCCCGGGGGGGCCCCCCCTTTTAATAAAAAAAAAAAAAATTTAAAAAAATTTAAAACCCCCCAATTAAAAAAAATTAAAAAAAAAATTTAAAATAAAGGTTTTTAAAAAAATAAAAAAAAAAAAAAACCCCCAAAAATTAAAATTTTTTTAAAAAAAAAAATTTTTTAAAATTTCCCCTTTAAAAGGGGGTCCCCTTTTCCCCAAATTTTTTTTTTTTTTTTCCCCCAAAAATTTGGGGGTTTAAAAAAAAAAAAAACCCAAAAAAAAAAAAATTTTGGGGGAAAAAAAAAGGGGGGGAAAAAAAATTTTTTTTAAAAGGGGGGGTTTTTTTTTTGGTTAAAAATAAAAAAATTAAAAAAAAAAATTTAATTTTTTGGGGGGGAAAAAATTGGTTTGGGGAAAAAACCCCCCTTTTTCCCGGGTTGGGTTTTTTTTTCCCCCCCCCCCGGGGGGGTTTTTTTTTTCCCCCCTTTTTTTTTTTTTTTTTGGTTTTAAAAAAATTTTTTTTTTTTTAAAAAATTTTTTTTTAAAACCCAAAACCCCCCAAAACCCCAAACCCCCCCCCCAAAAAATTTTAAAATTTTTTTAACCCCTTTAAAACCCCCCTTTAAATTTTTTTTTAAATTTTTTCCCCCCCCCCCTTTTTTTTTTTTTTCCCCCCCAAAGGGGGGTTTTTAAATTGGTTTTGGGGGTTTTTTTTTTCCCCAAAAGGGGGGGGGGTTTTTAAAAAAACCCGGGTTTTTTTAACCCAAAAAAAGGGGGAACCCCCCTTTGGGCCCCCCCCCTTTTTTTAAAATTTAAAGGGGTTTTTGGGGGGGGGTTTTAAAAAAATTTCCCCCCCCCTTTTTAAAAAAAAAAAATTTTTTCCCCCTTTAAAAATTTTTTTTTAAAATTTTTGGTTTTCTTTTTTTTTTTTCAAAAAAAATTTTTTTTTGGTTTTTTTTTTCCCAAAAAAATTTAAAAATTTTTTTTTTTTTTAAAAAGGGAAAAAGGCCCCGGGCCAAAAAAAAAAATTTATTTTTTTTAAAAACCCGTTTTTTTTTAAATTTTTTAAATTTTTTCCCCTTTTTTTTTTTTGGGGTTTTTTTTTAAAAAAAAAAGGGAAAAAAAAAAACCCCAAACCCCAAAAGCCCAAAATTTTTTTTAAAAAATTTTTTAATTTTTTTGGGGTTTTTAAAAATTTTTTTTCCCCCAAAAAAAATTTTTTGGGCCTTTTTAAAAAAAAAATTTTTTTTTTTAAAAAAAAATTTTGGGAAAAATTTAAAAATTTTTGCCCAAAATTTTTTTTTAAAAAAAAAAAAACCCCCCCCGTCCAATTTTTTTTTCCCCAAACCTTTTCCCCCTTTTTTGGGGTTTTTTTAAAATTTAAAAAAAAATTTTTAAAAAACCAAAAAAATTTTTTTTTTTTAAAAAGGGGAAAAAACCTCTTGGGTTTTGGGCCCAAATTTTTTTGGGGTTTTAAATTTTTTTTTTTTTTTCCCCCCAAAAATTTTTTTTAAACCCTTTTTTTTAAATTAAAAAAAAACCCCCTTTTACCAATTTCAACTACCCAAAAAGTGGTCAAAAGGGAAAATTTTTCCCAAATTTCAAAAAAAAAAAAAATTGAATTTCAAAATAGGGTCCAGAATAAACAAGGGAGACATTCCTGGCACTAAAATAAATTTTTTTTTTCCCCTTTTCCCCCCCCCCCCTTTTTTTTTTTTTTTTTCAAAAAAAAGGGGTTTTTTTCCCCGGAATTTTAAAAAAAATTTTAAAAAAAAAAGGGGGGGGGGAAAAATTTTTTTTGGAAAAGGGGGTTTTTTTTTTTGGTTTTTAAAAAACCCTTTTTTAAAATTTCCAAAAACCCAAAAAAAAAAAACCCCCAAAAAAAACTGCAAATTTTTTTTAAATTTAAAAAAGGTTTTTAAAAAAATTTTAAAAAATTTTTTTTCCCCTTTTCCCCAAAAACCCTTTTTTTTCCTTTAAACCCCCTTTTTTTTTTTTTAAAAAACCCCCCCCCAAGGGCCCCAAAAAAAACTTTGGGGGAACCCCCAAAATTTTTTTTCCCCTTTTTTAAAGGGGGGGGCCCCTTTTTGGGGGAAAATTTTTTTTTGGGAAAAAATTTAAAAAAATTTGGGTTTTTTTTATTTTTTTTTTTAAAAAAAAATTTTCCCCCCCCAAAAAAAAAAAAAATTTTAAAAAAAATTTTTTTTTTTGGGGGAAAACCCTTAAAGGGTTTTTTTTTGGTTTTTTTTCCAAAAAGGGGGCCCCCCTTTTCGTTTTCCCCTTTTTTTTTTTAAAAAAAAAATTAAAAAAAAATTTTTAAAAAAAATTTTTTTTTTTTTCATTTTCGAAAAAAAAAATTTTTCAAAACCCCCTTTTTAAAAAAAATTTTTAAAAAACCCCCCCTTTTTTCCCCCCCCCAAAAAACAAGGGTTTTTTTGGGGGGTTTTTTTTTTGGGGTTGGGGCCCAAAAAAAAATTTTAAAAAAATTTTTTTTAAAAAAAAATTTTTTTTTTTTTTCAAAACCCAAAAAATTCCAAAATTTAAAAATTTGGGGGAAAATTTTTTTCCCCCTTTTTTTTTTCCCCCCTTTTTTTTTTTTCCCCCAGGTTCCCCCCTTTTTTTTTTGGTTTAAAATTTTTAAAAAGGGGGGTTTTTTTTTTTTTTTAAAAGGGGGGCCCCAAATTTGGGGGGTTTTTTTTAGACCCCTTTTTTTTTTTATTTTTAAAAAAAGGGGGAAAAAAAAAATTTTTGGTTTTTTAAAGGGGGGCCCCAAAAAAGGGTTATTTTTTTTAAAAAATTTTTTTTTTTTGGGGGTTTTTTTTTTTTGGGTTTTCCCCCCCCTTTTAAAAATTTTTTTTTCCCCCCCCTTTTTTTTTTCCCGGGTTTTTCCCTTTTTAAAAAAAATTTTTTTTGGGGGTTTTTTTTAAAAATTTTAAACCCCTTTTTCCTCAAAGACATGAAAAATTTTTTTTTTTTTTTCCCTTTTCCCCCCAAAAACCCCCCCCCAAAATTTTTTTTAAAAAAAAAAAAAATTTTTTTCCCCAAAAAAAAAAAATTTTTTTTTTGGCCGGGGGGGAAAAAAATTTTTTCCCCTTTTTTCCCAAAAAAATTTGGGGTTAAAAAACCCCCCTTTTTTAAAAAATTTTTTATTTTGGGGTTTTTTTTTGGGGGGGGAAAAAGGGGAAAAAATTTTAAAAAATTTTTTCCCTTTCCCTTTTTTTAATTTTTTGGGGAAGGCCCTTTTTTTTGCCCTTTTTTTGGGGGGTTTTTTTAAAAATTTAAAAATTTTCCCCCCCCCCCCCCCCCCCCCCCTTTCCCCGCAAAACCCCCCCCCCCCCTTCCCCCTTTTTTCCCCCAAAACCCCCCCCCAACCCCTCACCCCCCCCCTTTCCCCTTTTTTTTTTTTTAAAAAAAAAATTTTTTTTGGGGTTTTTTAAAAGGGGGGAAAAAGGGGGGGGGGGAAAAATTTTTTTTCCCCCCCCCCGGGCCCCCCCCCCTTTTTTTTCCCCCAAAAAAATTTTTTTTCCCCCCCCCCCTGGAAAAATTTTTTTTTTTTAAATTTCCCCCCCTTTTAAAACCCCCCCTTTTTTTCCCCCCCAAAACCCCAAAACCCCCCGGGGGCCCCCCCCCTTTTTGGGGGGGGGGGGGGAAAAAAAAGGGGCCCCAAAAAAAATTTTGGGGGGGGGAAAAAAAAAGGGGTTTATTTAAAAAGGGGGGCCCCCCAAAAAAAATTTTTTTTTTAAAAATTTTTTTTTTTTTTTTTATTTTTTTTTAAAAAAAATAAAAAGAAAAAAAAGGGTTTTTTTTTTTTTAAAAAAAACCCTTTTTTAAAAAATTTAAAAAAAGGGGGGAACCCCCCCCGGGGGGGGAAAATTTTAAGGGGGGGGGAAAAAATTTTTTTTTGGGGGGGTTTGGGGGGGAAAAAAAAAAAAAAAAAGGAAAACCCGGGGGTTTAAAAAGGGGGGTTTAAAAAACCCCCCAAACCCCTTTTTTTTAAATTTTTTAAAAAAAAAATTTTTTAAAAATTTTTTTTTTTAAAGGGGAAAAATTTTTTTTTTGGGGGGGGGGGGGGGTTTTTTTCCCCCCTTTTAAAAAAAAAAAAAAGGGTTTTTAAAATTTTTTTTTTTTTTTAAAAAAAAGGGGGAAAAAATTTAAAAATTTTTGGGGGGAAAAAAAAAAATTCCCCCAAAAGGGAAAAAAATTTTTTTTTTTAAAAAAGGGGGTTTTTTTTGGGGGTTTTTTTAAAAAAACCTTTTTAAATTTTTTTAAAATTTTAAAAAATTTTTTAAAATTTTTTTTTTTAAAAATTTTAAAAAATTTTTAAAAAAAAATTCCCCTTTTTTTTTTTTTTGGGGTTTTTTTTAAAATTTTCCCCCCCCAAAAAATTTAAAAAAAATTTTCCCCCCAAAAAAAATTTTAAAATTTTCCCCCCCCCAAATTTTCCCCCCCAAAAAGGGCCCCTTTTTAAAAATTTTTTTTTTTAAATTTTTTAAAAAAAAATTATAAAAAAATTAAAAATTTTTTTTAAAAAATTTTTAAAAAAAAATTAAAAAAAATTTTAAAAAATTTTTTTTTTTTTTGGGTTTTTTTTTTTTTTAAAAAAAATTTTTTTTTTTTTTAAAAAAAAAATTTTTTAAAATTTAAATTTTTAAAAAATTTTTTTTTTTTTAAATTTAAAAAAATTTTTTTTTTTAAAAATTTTAAAATTTTTTTAAAAATTTTTTTTTTTTAAAAAAAAATTTTAAAATTTTTTTTAAAAAAATTTTTTAAAATTTTTTTAATTTTTAAATTTAAAAAATTTTTTTTTAAAAAATTTTTTTTTTTTTTTTTTAAATTTTTAAAAAAGGGTTTTTTAAAATTTTTAATTTTTTTAAAAAAAAAAGGGGTTTTTTTTTTGGGTTTTTTTTTTTTTTTAAAAATTTTTTTTAAAAATTTTTTCCAAAAATTTTTTTTAAAAAAAAACCCGCCAAAAATTTTCCCCTTTTTTTTCCCCCCCTTTTTTTTCCCCCCTTTTTTTTCCCCCCTTTAAAAAAAAATTTTTTCCCCCCAAAAAAAACCCAAAAATTTTTTTTCCAAAATTCCCTTGGGCCCCCTTTTTTTTAAAAAGGGAAAAAAAAAAATTTTTTTCCCCCTTAAAAAATTTTTCCCCCCCCCTTTTTTTTTTTTTTTTTTTTTGTTTTAAAAAAATTTTAAAAAACCCCTTTTTCCCCTTTTTTTATTTTTCCCTTGGAAAAAAAAAAAAAAAACCCTTTTTTTTTTTTTGGGAATTTTCCCCTTTTTTTTTAAAAATTTTTTTTTAAAAGGGGGCCCCCCTTTTTAAAAAAAAATTTTTAAATTTTTTTTTTTAAAAAAATTTAAAAAAATTTTTCCCCAAAAAAGGTTTTTTTTAAAAAAAAAATTTTTTTTCCGGGGGTTACCAAAATTTTTTAAAAAAAAGGGGGGGGGGTTTTTTGGGGGGGGGGGGTTTTTTTTTTTAAAAATTTGGGGGGGTTTTTTCCCCCCCCTTTTTTTTTTTAAAAAAAAAAAACCCGGAATTAAGGGGTTTAAAAAGGGGGGGGGCCCCTTTTTTTTTTTAAACCCTTTAGGGGGGGGAAAAGGGGGGAAAAAAATTAAAAAAAAAAAAAAATTTTTTTTAAAAAAAATTTTAAAAACCGGGGGGGTTTTTTTTTTAAAAATTTTTTTAAAAGGGAAAAAATTTTTTTCCCGGGGGGGGCCCCGAAAGACCCCCCCCCCCTTTTCCCCTTTTTTTCCCCCTTTTGGGGAAAAATTATAAAAAAATTTAAAACCCATTTTTTTTTTTAAAAAATTTTTTTTAAATTTCCCCCCCCCCGGGTCGGGGTTTCCCTTTTTCCAAAAAATTTTTAAATTCAAAAAAAAAAAAAAGGGTTTTTTAAAAAAATTAAAATTTTTTTTTTTCCCTTTCCCCCCCCTTTTTTTTTTTAAATTTTTCTAAAAAAATTTTTTGAAAAAAAATTTTTTAAACCTGTTTTAATTTTTTTTTTTAAAAATTAAATTTTTAAAATTTTTCCCCAAAAAGGGGGTTTTGGGGGTTTTTCCCCCGGGGTTTTTTTTTGGGGGGGGTTTTTTAAGGTTTTTTTCCCAAAAAAAATTTTTTTAAAATTTTTCCGGTTTCCAAAAAAAGGGAAAAAACCCCCAAAAAAACCCCGGGGGGGGCCCCAAAAAAAAGGGGGGGGGTTTTTTTTTTTTTTGGGTTTTTAAATTTTTTTTTCCCAAAAAATTTTTTTTTTTTAAAAAAAAAAGGGGGGGGGGGTTTTCCCCCCCCCCCCTTTTTTCCCCCTTTTTTCCCCCCAAAAAAATTTTCCCTTTTCCCCGGGGGGGTTTTTTTTTTGGGGGGTTTTTTCCCCCCTTTTTTTTTTGGGGGCCCCCTTTTATTGGCCCCTTTTTTAAAAAATTTTAAGGGAATTTTTTTCCCCCCCTTTTTTAAAAAAATTTTTTTTCCCAAATTTTTTTTTCCC